>VXAY01006546.1:178017-193078 GCA_013399855.1 Oxyruncus cristatus | reverse complement strand
CAAAAAAAAAAAAAAAAAAAAAAAAAAAAAAAAAAAAAAAAAAAAAAAAAAAAAAAATTAAAGCAACACACACAGAGGCAACAAGAGCAGAAATCCACTAGGAAGAGTCAGCAGAAAAGATGTTCGATCTGTAACTTCCCCTCTTGTGTTGCTGGGCTCTTGCGGGGTGCACAGCAGAGAATTCGGCAATACCACAGTTCTGGCCACCCCAGGCATTACTCGCTCAGGAATTAAGCCAAGTTTTAAAACACCCACTCAGCATGTGCCCTGTCAGTATCACCTCAGCAAACCGAGCCCCTGCAGCTGCATTTGAGTGTGTTTGAGGCTGAAGTGTTACAGTGAGCATTTGGGGCACAGGACAGAGATACTCAGACAATTGGTGCATATCTGTTTAAGACGATGCTTTGAATTTGTGCAAGTACAGCCTGTTCCTTTAAACCTGTGACCTCATTTATTTACATTACTGCAGAAAAGCACTGCCAGAAGCAACAGCTGATGACAGTCTCATGTATTTTTCCACTAAGACAACAATTAAACTGCTCCTGTGTTATTAATGAACAGATGACTTTGTGACAAGTTGATTCAAAGCACAGGATGCCTCAAGGTTAAGGAAACGTCACTCCAGCATGTAAAAATAGAGGTTATAGGTACTGTCCAGATGCTTCACCCACCCAGCACTCTCCCCCTTCCTCAGCCTGGCAGGAGGGTCCAGGTCACACAGCCACCCCCTGCCATGCTGCCACCAGTGTCTGGAGGTCCTGCTGCAGGGTGACACACTGGTGCTGAGCCACGACAATGCCAGAATTTGGGCTGCTCCTGTACCATGGGCCTTCCACCAAGATAAAATGTTGCTGTACAGGTTGAAGTAGAATTCTGCCATTATAGGCCAGATCCACCTCCCAGGATATATACAACCACCTAGACCATCTCTTCATACTACCCCACCTACACAGTTTAGTATGCAGGTGTGGGTCTGCTGACTAGCAAAGGCACCAGCAGGGAGGGCATAGAGGCACTGGGGTTGCACCCATAGGGCATGGGAGCTATGACCACCCTGCAGTAGAAGATCCAGACATGACACTTTGCTCACAGCTGTTGCTGTCATGATTTTAGCCAGAGCAAAGATGGTTCACAGTGCATACTGAGGATTATGCTCTGTTCATCCTGTGATACTTAAAGAAGAGATGCTCAGATTTCCGGAATAACACAAGACAGACTTTCCTTATCCAACCAGGGCTCTCCTCGCTCTCATGAAGGGCTAGAAGTGTGGGAAGGACAGCTCAGCAGGCCCAATGCAAGCAGGATTGTGCCTACTCTCCAAGCAGATGTCCTCCTTACCACACTGCTGAGCAGTGCTCAAAGCTTGCCCTCACTGCTGTAGGGCTCACTCTACATGAAAGCTTGACACGACTGAAAATATTGTATTTGGCCCACAGAGTGGGAAAGGCAACTCCCCTCTGTCCAAAAGGGTAGGGACTTACTGGGCCACACTCACCCAGGCGACACTGGGAGTTGCTCCTTTGATTTCAAGGATATTGTGGTGAGGTTTGTTTGTTTTTAAACACTGGAGGGAGCTTTACACGAGATAAAGTTGACAACAGAGGAGAGCCCATCCTTCTGCAGTACAAGGAGGCCACAGTGACACCAGGACTGCTTTACACCTTACCATTCCTTCTGTTAAAGAAAGGGGGAGGAAAACAAAAAATCCATCCTTTTACTATATAAGTATCCACATTTACCTCCACAACCCACACTGCCCCCCTGTTTCCAAAATCAAAGGCATAACTGAAAGTTGTTTTTTTTTTACTTCTGTTGCTGGTAGCAAGTACAATAGGTCTGACTTCCTGGTCCTGTCAGTTTACTTCTCACCCGTCTGCAGGACATTCGAAAGACCCATGGCAGGGTTTCGCTCCCTGTTGCCCACATGGCAATCAGCATCAACCTTGCCGCGAAAGATTAAGCTTTAAACAAACATAAAAAAGTAAAAGTAAACAGTTCACAAAGAACAGCTTCCACCTCGATACACTCAATCTAATCTAGTCTCTCCCTCTAATCGAGCTGCCAAGAGCACTTCAAAAAAAGGCAAAAACCCCGCATTCCGAAGAACTTGCAAGGTCAGGTTTTTTCCATGTGGGAACTATTCTGAGAGGTCAGTTTGTACACAAATTCTGGCCTAAAGAATTTACAAGCACATCCTTGACACAGTGACTCTGAGGTTCCTTTAGAAGTCAAGAGTGTGACAACGGATAAAGAGAAAAGATTTCCCCTCAGCATCGAGGGACGCGCGCACACTTTTGCGTGTTATTTCTAATTTTACCTCACTATGGCTCACAACCCTTGCCACAGCACATCCTCCTGCTGGCCTTTGAGGTCCCTGGTCCCATCTACTTCTATTTTTTTATTTTGACACTAGGCACAGCACAGCCAGCTGTCCTAGAGACACGTCCCAGGGAGGCAGGAGAGAGGTCACCAAAAGCCCCTTCCCCTGCCAGGCTGTGCCAGAGATGCTGGCTCTGCCCAGCTCCACTCTCAGCTCCTCCCATCCCACCACTACCTGCACTCAACCACATCGTCACACCCCCCCTCCCACCCCGTGCCTCCCACACTTCAACACATGACTTGCTTCTTTCCACCATCAGGTCTCACCCCTACACTTTTCTTCTTACAAGGGCCACTAGATCATCCAAATTCATTCCAATTAGAAACATTTTTTTTTTTTTTACCTGTAACTAGGGAACCTTTCTTAGTATTTCAGTTTGATTCTTTTTTCTTAAGTATAGGGGCTTTTTCCTCTTTTTTTATTTCTTTATGCCTGGGGTGTTTTTTTGTCTTAGATTTGGGATTTTTCCTCAGACCCTGGACACCCAAGAAAATCCCACAGATCCCTTCCCTACCTTACCTTTACTTGTCAGCTTTTTCAAGAGATGCCACTAACTTCTGGACTACTCACCAGCCTGTCCAGAAGCTGCTTTGAATACTTCAGGACCACACCTCAGCATTCAAGACAGTCGTTCCAGCTTGTAACTGGAAATCTGCCCTATGCTATGGGAGTGCTGAGTCTGCCCCTTTCAAAGAAAAAACTAAAGTATTCATGGGAAAATAAACCAGCATCCTTCAAAGCACTGTGTTAACCTTGGGGAGTGGTCAGGAAGGTGAAAGAGAAGGCCTGCTCCAAATTTTGGTACAAGTATTAAACTATATAAGAATGTAAACAGGAACAAGACGAGAAACACCACATCCTAAACACACTACGGTGACAACTCTGCAGCCACAGAGGAGGATTGGACTTACCCTCCCTGGAGGGCAAGCGTTTGTAGCAGGAACTCAAAATTAGACACATTATAACTCCTCATAGCAAAAGTATGTGTTCCCGTGGGGATGTAGGCTAACATGAAGTCCAATTAAATAATCACTGGAAATGTCAGCGAAAACCCTGAAGGAATACATACTTCTACTGTGAAATGCTCCCACTGGAAATCATATTAACAAAAAGGTCATCAAGAAATGCTAAAGCTATGTACAAAGGAGGTAAGGGGAAGTGAGGGGGGAGGGAACAGAAACTATTTTAATGCAATAAAATATCACAAATGTTTTTATATTGGCAAAGAGCTAGGGGTCTCTTCTCACAGAGAGGGGTAGAGCTGAGCAGATTTGCCCAGAACACCAAGTTTCATTTGGTTTTTAATCTATTGCCAGTTCTCTCCCTGCCCATCACCATGTGCATCTCTCAAGCAACTGGCCTGGAGACAGCCAGCAGCCGGTGCCACGGCACACGAGCAGCATTCAGACAGCCACAGCTCTCCGTGGCTCAGCATGTCTGAAGAGGGAGAACGGTCCCAGCACTGTGTCAGACATCTGTAATCCTGAATGTGGAGGAGTGGACCTTTCTGTTTAATTTGCATGCTTCTGAGAACACTGACATTTTCATGGTTCAGCCATCCATTTATTCTCTTTACCCTTTTAAGGGCAACCTCTTCAGGACAGCTTCTTTCTAATGACAGAGCAGGCTGCTTTGTTTCTCTTGAGGATAACACAGGCTCTTTTCCAATCCAAACCACTGCTCCTCCACTTCAGGAACACCAGCACCATTCACATTAGTATGAAAGGAAAACAAGGTGCTGATATACCACACCAGCACTTGGGAGTGCCATCCATTCCTGCTGAAGAGCTTCTACCCTTTGGGCTAGAAATAATAATACTACCTGGCTCCAATTTAACACTTTCCAGTAAGGTATTTCAAAGCCCACGAAGAAAAAACAGAAAATAAAGGGTGCTGACTTGACATAACCCAGTGCCACATAGCCAAAAATAAAAACAGCAAGCTACTGGAACTAGCACGGTGCATGCCAGCACCCACTCTAACACAAGATCCAGGGCCAGCCCTGCTGACACTTAAATCCCAATCCTAATGGTCAAGGAACCAAGTCTAAAAACCAAGGCCCCGAAAAACTCCATAGGTAAAGAGAAAGTTGACCCAGATTGCATCCATATACTCCAGAGTTAAGGGAAGAAGGGAGAGAATGTGGTAGGGAGGGGGCAGGGAAGAAAAGAAGAAGTCATATTTACAGAAGCCAGAGCTAAATAGCAATAAAACAAGGAATATCTTCAGCCAGTTCAAAATCAACCGTTGTCTCCAAATAAAATAACTCCTTGGTCTCCACAGGTGAGTTAACATTAATGTTTCCCAGGAAGCATAAGAACTGTGTTATCCCTCAACAGAGATGTTGCTCTGCTTTGCAGGACTAACACGAACACGTACGAACTTACGACTAACCTCACGTTAAGCAATCACAGTGGGTTTGTACCTAAAATATGCCAAATTCTAAGCAGCAGCAAAAGTCTTATTCTTAGCTTTCATCAGCTGGACAGACAGACTCCCTTTACCTTAACAAGAGACCTAACAGGAGGAATTAGAGTCCATCACCAACACAGTATAGATCAACTGCTCCAACAACAGCTTTTGCTTTAAAACATTAGTGTTCAACCTCTTACATAAGCCTTAGTATCACACTTTGGCATAATGAACTGGAGACAACCAATTCGACTGATATGACAGAAGCTTGCAAGTTAGCTTCTATTTTCCAAGTTTCTTTAAGCCATTATAAAAAAAGAAAAAAAATGTGATAATTCATGTATGGACAAGGAATAACATTTGTTCTTCTTTTTATTACCTTTAATTAGAAGCAGTTCTTCTCTGTTGCAGTGAATCAAGTGGGAACTAATCCAGGCATGCTGTAGACAGTTTAAAGCTAGGGCATAGTAAAAGAGTTGGAACCAATGTGCTCACATCACTATTATTATTATCTTAATTTAGTTTTTGCAACTTCCTCCTTCAGAGTCATGATCTTGGAAACAGGGCGTTGCATACATGCAAAGCAGCAACTAAACCCTAGCAGGAGCAGTGGCTCCCAAGCCTTCCCACCCACTGTCCACATTTGTGTCCTGACAGCAGCAGGTGATGACAGATTTACGGTCCCCCACGACCCCACTAACTCCAGCCCCCTCCAGTGACAACAGTCCAGTGGCAACAGTCCAGTGCAGGGCCACAGGGGAACTCCCACTGCAGGGAGCTGTGGGTACTCCAGTAGAGATAGACATTGCCCCAGGGACTAGGTGGTACCTAGACATACAAGGTCCCAGTTGCTCCCTCCAGATTTGCCAGCTTGGGTCTCCTCTACATACACTCTTCTGGAACATGCTCACTAAAACCAAGTGCCAGGAGATCAGAAGCTTGTGCCCCATTCTGGATCTTAGTTTCTTCGTTGTGAGCAGAATTTTCCTTCAAAAAGGAGGCAGCCTGTTCACCCAAGCAGAGAAACACATGAAAATGAACCTTGAATTTTTAAAAGCACAAAAACCACCTAGAGGCAAATCAGAGCCTACAGTTTATCACTTCAGCAAAAAACGCATCATCGAGGGAAGAAAGGAAGGGGATGCTCCTAAGTCTGTCTCCCACTTTGTGCAACAGGCAGCTGTGTTGTTCCAGGGCACCACTGTGAGAATGGAGGAACCTGGGTTAACACTTAACACTGATGGCAACAAGAGACCAATTAGAAACATGACAAACAGCGCAAAGGACAGACAAAAAAGCCCAGTGAGATGAAAATGAGTTCTCTAAGGCCTCACAGCAAGCCTGTTGTGCAAGCTTAGTCACAGAGCAGGAGACTAACCATCACTCAGCCTTGGCCAGAGCTCATCTGGCCACAAGACCGCCCTGCTATCTAGGCACAGAGTATCCCTCTAAGTCAATTACCTCCTTTCTGTACCATATGGGAGACAGAGTTGCTTCTCCCAGCTCTTCCCTTTTCCTTCAAGCTCCAAAATGCTGCTATACAGTTGAAGAACCAGGTCAGACCACCTTTGGCAGGACACAGGCTCGTGGGGAATCAACATCTTTCAGAGCAGCAGAGGACACACCAAAACCAACCTTTGGTGTGCTGAGATACTTTCAGATGTGAGGTTGCCTTCATCACAGATATTAATTGAAGCAAAGAGTTTCCTGTACTAAAAAGTCACAAGGTTTTAAAAAAATCCTACGAAACAAAACAAAACCAAAAAACAACAACAAAAAAACCCCACCAAAACAAAACCAAAACAAACAAACAAAAAAAAAAATGAAAAAAAAAACAAACAAGCTTAGCATTGATCAGCCACCCTGTGCAGAGACCATGAGCACCCCAGGACTTCCCAGCTGCAGAAACAGGCCCACTGAATTCCTCCACAGCTCCTGCTCACAGGAGCCACCAGTTCTGCCTCCGCAGAGGGAATGTTGAGAAGCACAGCAAGGACTGGTGGTTGAACCCAAAGGCACTAGTGCGTGTTTCAGCTTTCCCACAAACCTTCAACACTCAATGGAGCAAGAGCAGGTGAAAGGCCTGCCAGAGGAAGCTGAAGCAAGTGCAATGCTCAAGACAGCACCTTTACCCAGTCTACTCTCAACAGGACTCTTTGCCAGCTGTGACTTTTAGGTGAGACAGGGAAAGGTGACATCCATGATAAACACTCTTCTTTAAGCCCCAGCTTACCAAACACCTTTGTGACAACTACAAATTAATTTTTACAACACAGAGGTGTTTAAAAAACTGCTAAAGACAGATTCAGGCGAGTACCCAGAATCAAAGCTCCAGAAAAACAACTGCTTGCAGTAATTCAGGTCAGCCTTGTGATTTCTGTAGCCAGCACTCTCCCAGGCCCACCAGAGACTTCCCAACAAGGCCACAGCACCACGCACAATCTTATCTTACACACAAAGGGACAACGCATTAGGTCATCTTCAGATTACCATGATCTATTTCTTTAAACAGCATGACTTCTATAGCCCTGCAAGCTGATGCTGAATATCTGAGAGGTGTTTCCCTCCTGGCTGACTAGTGAAAACAGACAAATATTACGATGTGTGTATGCTGCTCATATTTATGGCATTTCTTTACTTCCAAGTTGCTTGCATAAATAAAAAACCCTAGCTGTAATGGGGCTTTTCACAGAGTCGTGAAAGAGTCCTAAAGACAAGGAGATGATCCCCCATTTTGAATGAAACGTAAAACCAAGGCAATCTCACTAAAACCTTTTGTGCTACTTAAGCATCATAAAAACTCAGACTGCTGCTTTGGAAGGCAACCCCCCGATGTATAGGCCTAAAAAAAAAAAAAAATTCTATCTGTATCAGTTAAGATGCAGCCACCCTAAGACTCTCCAAAAGGCTGTGCTCACCTCAAGAGTAAAAAGCCAGAAAACAGATCAGCAGCAGTCCTGTAAAGATTTTACTAATACAGTTTCTCACCTCTAGCAGGGTAAGGGTAAAGGCAGCACATGAAGGATTCAGCTAATAATCCAATATCTACCTATCAGGAACATCACAGGGAATGTTCCCCCAGTTCACACAGAACTAGAGCAGTTTTTCTTTACAAGCAGAGATGTCTGCCTAATCTAACAGTTCGCTTAACTCTTAGCTTGGTTTCCAAGGGTAGGACAAACTGGAGAGCCAAAAAAAGGAGAACAAAACAAAAAAACCCCCCAAACCTCCTTTCTGTTCCTCTCTTTCCAAGGCAGTGTCATTGCTCTCTTCCCCCCAAGGACAGTTTAAATGTGATAGGTACCCTGTAAGCCAGCACTTCAAAACTCAGATGCCATTATCTGGGAGAAAATGCCACACTTTCCATTACTGTGAATAGACAAAGTTCAGAGGTATACTACTCTGCAGAAGTATCCCCTCAAAATACAGTAAAGACTGTGGTGTCCAAGCACACAATTGCCCCAATTTATCTATATGCAAAAGGTACAGACACATACAATCAATTTTCAAGTGTTATGGCCAAGAAGATTATTTATTCCAGTAGAAAGATACTTTAAGCTCCAGCAATCAGTCTGAAAATTAAAGGTGAAATCTCAGCCCTAATAGAACCAGCAGAAGTTTCTTCCATAGTGACTGATGGGGCCAGATTTCCTCTGCAGCACAGAGGGAACATGCTTTATTTTTAAATGTTAAGTAATGCATGTGAGACATCCGATGTGCTTAAAACTACACATTTCCCTATTACAACCATGACCTAATACTTATTCAGTGGAGATCTCTGGTGGAAATAAGTGCCAGGCACATGTTTTGTTGGTCAGCTGGATTTGTTGACCATTACATCAAGTTTTACTTTCAAATACTCTTGTGCAATGTAATCCAATTAGGATTTAAAGCAACACTGACACTGTTGAATTATATAACTAATAATAATAATAAATGATATATTTGCACAGATTACGACCAGGTCAGGTATTTGTAAGGCAGCTGCTCACGTACTTTACATGAACATGGGGGAAAATAAACCAGGTACTTATTCCTTGCGTAGGCATCTCAGGTCCTCTGTAGTTGTTTCAACTCCACTGATATGCGACTCTGGTGTGGTAAGACATCTGAAGCTATTCTTAGACCATGGTAGAAAGCACAAAGTGGTTTGCTGGCAGGTCTTACACTCCCCACTATAATGAGAGCAAGTCACTTCATTTATTTCCCTGTTAGATGACCAATGAGAAGATTGAAAGCCAGAGCATAAATAAGCTCTTCAAACTGGGAACAAGAACAGAGAATCAATCAGTTGCTGGGGAGGAACCAGCCAGTTCCTCTCCATCTCCCTTGCAGCAGTCCAGCCATCAGTTTACAGCATGTAAGGGGAAGAAAAAGAATGAATTATTTGCCAAACTACATTTTGCACCTCTGCTTTTGAATTCAGTTGTTTCCCTGCAGTCAAACACAGAAGCCTTTACAAACTAAACACAAGACTTGAGTAGGTTCACAAGGCTCCCGCTGCTGGGCCTCAAAGGTAGAGGAGGAACAACAGGATGGAGACAATACTACCAGATAGTGGTCGGGGAGACAAAGGCAACTCCTCTCGTGTTAAAAGCTGTCAAGATGTGCTGGCACAGATGCTTCAGTTTTCCACTTTTGTTTCCTTTGTAGATTTAATTTAACTTGGAAAAAAAATGCTGAACTCCAAACCTAAACATTTCACTCTGGGTAAAAATAATACTTTTCATCTGAATGCAAATGAATTTCCCATTTTCTATTTTTAGGTCCCAGTAGCAAACTCAAGCACACAAGCTCCCAAGACTCCAGGCCACTTTCTCTATGAGCCAAAGCGCTCAGGGAAGGCAGAGATGCCTCACCATTGGGTTTGCAGGGGGGAAAGGAGCACAGTCCCACCAAGGAGAGTCAAGGCTGCTGACCCTGCCCAGGGTCACAGAGCCATGCTCTCCCCCTCCCCAAATTCAGCAACAGCTTTGACACTGGCCTCAAGCAGAAGGGACACTGGGCTCACATCATTGGTTTTGCCCCCTCTCCTTTCCAATGCTAAGAAAAACACAAAAATAGAAAAAAAAAGGCATCCACAAAAAGTGAGGCCTTTGGGTTTCAGCAAGCATGCAATACCACGGTCTGGGTACGGTGTGACTGGGTGTTGGGGGAAACATGACTTCTTCCTATTTTGCATATAAACAGGCTAAGCAGCAGCTTCATCCCTGATAGCTCAGGCTGCTACAGTCCGTGAAATGCAGGATTCTTATGGGCTTCTTTTTTTTTGTAAAAATAGGGGGTTTATGCCTGTCTCAAGTGCTGTTATGCCTTGTGAACAAAAAAAAAAAAATCAGAAAATCTTTCTTCTAAAGAGCTTAAATCAAAATTATGCATATCTTATGTTTATTGACCAAAAATATGCTCTGTGTTAAAGGAAGCAGCAAAGAGAGGCATAAACAGAAAGAAAGGAACGCAGGTTTTAAAATCCCTCCATACCAGAGCATACATAATCCCTCTCTTGCCACAATGCTAGTTAATATATTGGTCTGCTACATTATAAATAAATCAGGCCACCTCTTTCTAACTTGAGCCTAATAAGGTGCATCATACATACATTTATCTATAGATCACAGCCTGGCCTTGGAGAACAGAACAGAGTTTCTCTGCTGCTTAAAACAGACTGGGGCACCCAAAACCTAAATGCACACAGGACCACGTTGCTACCCCGGCGCGCTGTAAGCCAAAGACGTAACCCAACCCTCGGCTTTGCTGATCGGATTCACCCCACAACGTGACACCGTGCCATGAAAACGGCAATGGGGCCACGGGCTGACAGGCAGCACCAAACATGGAGAAGGTGGCACCGGATCAGGGGGACATAAACTTGGACAGCCTGGCTAGCAACCACTGTTTGCAAACACAACACGGGGGATCAGATGGGCTGGCAATAAATTAGGAGCGGATAGCAGAGAGCAAGAGAAATCACTCAAAATAACAAACGTAGGCAAAGAGGGCTCCCCAGCCACCCTCAGTTTCATTTTAGTGCCTGAACCCAGGTACGTGCATGTGCCAGCTCCCGGGCTGCTGAAGCACGACGGAAAAAACACTATCTGTCAAGTGAAACTAAGTAACGAGCGCTTCCAGCACCACTCCTCCCGCTCGGAAGCTTAATCACAGCCTTCCTAAATGCTGCTTTATCCCATGCTCAACTCCATTTGACCCCAGTTTGAGCTCCACTTCAAAGAAGGGCAAGGGAGTTTAGGTGATAGGGGGAGGTCCTCACTATACACTCCCCCAGGTGAGGTTTGCTCCGACCCAGGTGATCACTACATCCAAAAAACAAAGGATTTGGGCTTCCTCTGTCCTCTGGTATGCTTCCAGATGTGTTGGCAGAACAGTTTGGGGAAGGGATTTCTGCTAAGCAGGTCTCTTAGATGGATGCTAACATTTCTCAATGCTTGAAAAACAAAAATGGCCCAAGGACTCCCACAAGCACTTGGTCAAACCCAGTGCAGCACCCAGAGTTGGAAGGTGGGAGAAAGGGCTGGCCAAAACCTGCCCACAGCACCCAACAGCTCCGTGCTGCCCAACTACATCTCTGCAGCTTCACGTCTACCAGGATCTTACTCCAGGTACTGAAAAAGTACCAGTCTGAGGTCCACAGTGTTTTCCTCTGTGTTTCTCTGAAAACACTTTCAGCATATGATTTTTTCAGAGGATAGGAAGGCCTGCAGACTACAACCAAATATCTAGTTGCAAAGGCTGTAGAACAGAATGATTATCACCAGAAACGCAGGACTCTAGCAACAATCTCCCTCTGCTAAGCACCTCATCTCTCTCTTTTACAGATGAAGGGCAGCACCATAACCCAAGAGACTCAATAAAACCATACAGGGAACCTGTAGCAAGTATCAAAGCAAGCCCAGCATGACCATACACTTGTTGGGAGCAAGGAGACAGTTCAGCAGTTTCAAGCTTCCACAAGATACACCCACACAGAAGTATCTCACAGGACCCTAAACTCCTACAAAGCTATGAAACTCAACTGAGGAAAGGGGATAAACTATCAGCCCAATCCATTCTCCTGCCACACTGGGCAGCTTGGAAGTAATAAGCTGCACAGAAAAATTTAAGCAAATTAAATGCATACAGTATGAGCTAGGGAGCAAATCCCTCCATAGTTTCTCAGTGCCACAGCCAGTCTCTGCCAACCGTGCCTCGGAATGGCACAAACACCCAGGGCAAGGGAAATTCAATCTAGAGGGCAGCATTGTTATAAATAGGATCTACAGAATAAAGTGAAGAAAGGGAACTGTCCTTGGATGCTGCCTTAATTGGTGGGGCTTGTTTCCACCAGAGCATTAAGGGATAAACCAAACACCACATAAAAACAGGAATCTTTACAGGAAAGCCATACACAGATATAAACACATACACATGTAAACACAACACTTTCACATTAATTTTTTTCAGTATTTCCCTCTGTCCATTTTTCTGACCTCATACCACCAAAACAAGGCTTGATTGCTCAAGTTTTGCTGACTGGTCCATGACAAAATGCCAAAGACAAGTGACTTCCCTTGTCTTTCCTTCCCCTCTCTTGCTGCCCATCTCCAGCACCTATGAGTTCAGTTTTATACAGACTAAAATAAGGCTGCTAAGTAAAGGTCAGTCTGACAAGCTAAATGAGAACTAACCCCTACTGGACCTCTGCTCCTTGGGCTATAAATACTCAGAACAAGCACTGGGGGGAAATTCTTTGTCTGCACAGACACCAGGAAGCACGTTTCCTCCTCCTTCCAGTTCCCACCCCTCCTGCTACTCAAGGACAACATTCAGAGAAAAGCCAGCATCTCCCTGTTACCAGCTCCATAATTTGTCCACGAACAGCATTTGCTTTGCCACCGGTGACTGGAAGCACACAGGCCTTCCTAGAGATAAGCAGATGCTTTCAAGATTCAGCCATCAGTGAGGCTGACAGCAGAGTGTACATGCTGCAAAGCAAACCATGAGCCCACGTGTGGGCAATGAGGAGATTTACCTTTTAGGACTAGGGGCTCCTTGCCTTCTCGCTTGAGTGACTCTAGCACTATGTGGAGTGGCTGGGAAGGCATTACTCTGCTTGGTTCATTGGTATTCTCATCATAAACTATGATTTCTTTGGAAAATATTCTCTTGAAAGAGTCCTTGCCTTCCCGGCAGGAGATCAAGTCCAAGACGGTGATCTTGCCCTGCTGGAGCCTTCTCCGGCTGATCTTGTCAGAACAGTTAATGTGGACAGCCCCTTGAATGTGGCTCTTATTATACTCCATGAAGGGCCTGCAGTCAATGATAACAGGCCCTTGGTTCTGTTGGTGGCTCTTGCCGCATTTGGTCATCTTCTTTGCCAGATCATTGGGGTAAATGATTTTGATGCTAGTGAGTTGCTTGGTGGTGCCCGAGACAGGGCTCCCCACCCCGCCCAGCGGGCTCAGGCTGCCGGCATTCTCATTGCTGTTGACCATTTGGTTGGCAGGGCAGGCGGTGGAGGCTCCGGCGTGGGTGCTGCTGGTGCTCGCTTGAGTTTGGGCCTGAGTGTCCTTGTCGTACGTTGCCACAGTGCAGCAACTGGCACTGCTGCATCCACAACTCAGGGAGCGTGCAGAGCCGTTGGATGAGGGCATATACGTGAGATTAGCAGTC
Organism: Oxyruncus cristatus; assembly: GCA_013399855.1. NCBI lineage: Eukaryota > Metazoa > Chordata > Aves > Passeriformes > Cotingidae > Oxyruncus > Oxyruncus cristatus. Next base: position 179,619 of record VXAY01006546.1, on the reverse strand, counting down.
TTTAGGGACACAACAGCTGCGCCGAGCAGACTGGAGTGACTCTCACCGGCAGAAGAGGCAGATTCAAGATAGCTAGAGTCTAAACAGAGGTTGAGATCCTGAGGTCTCACTGGCCTCGAAAGTGCCACTACTACCCTGTCGTCTAGAGGAGATGGAGGCATGAGGAGGCTGAGCACTAGCAAGTTAAGAAGAACTCAAGATCACCCTGCAAAAGAAAAAGTGGAGGGGAAAGAAGAAAAAGATGATGAAAACAGATCATGAAATCAACATAAACTTACAGATACAACAACTTACTTTGCCAAGACCCATTATCCTCAACCTAACAACCCCTTCTGACAGTAGTTGCTAAAAGGCCTCTTCAATCCTGAAGCAAATACTTTAGCTATCTACATGTGCACACATGGCACGCAGAACACACACGACTAGCCTGGATGTGCAGTTACACCCAGGAGGAGGCATTTGGCTACATGCAGATGGTGCTGAGCTATTCTGAAACCCCAGGCTACAAGGCACACCACTGATAATGACAGAAGCACATTCTCTCATCCCGCTGCTTACTGCAAGGGAAGAAACTACTGGGCTGACTGTGCTACTGGAAGGAACATATAAGAGCTGAATAGTTGAATGTGTCAGCGGTGATACACAACTTTTCCAACAAGATGGAATAAAATTAGCTTGTGAACAAATTTTCTGAGACAGTGACAAACTTGAACACATGCGGCTAAACAAAAAAATACCCAGAAGAAAAGGAGAAAATTAGGTTCCAGAGATCCTTACAAAAAGTAAGTGCACACCTTACACTTCCATCCCCCTGCTAGAGAGAGAGGTGAATCCAGCCCCAGTTAAGCCTCCTGCTCCAGGCCCTGAAAAGCTGCTGTTCTCCAGCAGTCCATAAGGCAAGTTCCCTGCTCCCCACCACAGTTCACAGCTTCTACAAAAAAGGGTCCCCTCTGCCCCAATCAAGGTCACTGTCTGCTCAGCTTTTGCCTTCTCATTTGCTAAGACACAGCACGCAGGTTTAGAATCCCCCCATTTCCACTCGGGAGGGAAGGAAGACGACAAGAGCAAAACAACCTAAGCCAGCCCTGACAATGCCTCCCCTTCAGCGGCAACTTCGGGAGCAGCCGCAGCTCTCGCTGAAAAACACATCCCAGCACCAACTTCGCCAACTCCATCAAACCCCCGGAGCGGGGCGAGCGCTCGCAGCCCCGGTTTGCCTCGCAGCCGGCTCCGCACCGGGCCCGCCGGCAAGGGGCAAGGAGATGCTCCCTGCGCACCCCGGCGGGCCGGGGGGCACTGCCACCCGCAGCAGCCACCGCTGTGCAGAGCGAACCCGCGGGCACCTCCGGAGCAGGGAAAGAAGCCGCGACCCGCTCGCCCGGGGCACGGCGGCGGTGCCCGGAGGCTTCCCAGCCCGTTCTTTCCCCAGACTTTTCCCCTCGCTTTCTTTTTAGGATAAGAAAGCGGAAAAAAGACCCCTGAGAACCTTCGCCTGACGCAACTGAAAAAATTAAAATAAGCGAGGGAGACAACCCGGCTCGCTCGGCGAGGGCAAACAACTGAAGAGCGCAAGAGAAGCGGGAAGCTGAAGTTTTCCCCCCG
>VXAY01006546.1:0-177614 GCA_013399855.1 Oxyruncus cristatus | reverse complement strand
GGGCGGGGCGGGAGCGGCAGCGCCCCCCGCAGGGCGGGGAGCGCCCCAGAAACGCCGCCCGGGAGCGGCCCCGGCGGCGGGAACAGCCGCGAACGGTGCTCAGGCAGAGCCATGTACGCGTCCCACGGGAACGGGCCAGCGAGAACACCGGCTGGCGCCGGGAGGGCATCACCCGCGCTCCCGGGGCAGGGGACCGTGCCGCCTGTCCCCCGCAGCCCCGCAGTGCCGCGGCAGTGTACGAGTGGCGCCAAACGGAGGAGGATGCTTTCTGGGTGCTTTTCCAAGCAATCGTCGCCTAATAAAACCAAGCATGCATGAGATACTTGGAGCGGAAAAAGAGTAACTTCCAGGCGCGGCAGCGGTAAATCACGGGGAGGGCAGGCGGTGTGCCTTGCTCGCTGTTGGGGGGCGGCCAGGCCTGGAGGTCCTCGCCTGTCTGACCCCCAGGTTAAAGGTGGGATCCAGTTGATCCATGTTATGGAAATTCAGATCAAATTCAGCTTCTGTCACACTGTCCAGCAAAAATCATGAGTGCTCAGGTTAGACAGGACTCTCCCAGTGTTAAAAGGAAAGCAACACAGGGTTGAGGAAAAGATTTTAGGGATATGTTACAAGGACAAGTATAAATCCCTTTCATCCTTTCTGTCAGGTGTTGACATGGGTGAAATAATGAGGTCTCATTCTTGGTTCATGTGCACTATAAGGCAAAAGGTGAGAATTGATTTTCAAGCCATGTGGATCAGCTCATCAAACACTAGGAAGGTACCTGGCAGCAGCACGAGATTTTTGCACCCTCTCCTCCCCCACTGTGCAATCTATTTTCACATTTCCTGGTTTGCAACCATGTCTCACCATGTATCAGTCCATCACATATCAATCCACCAAGTCAGAGACAGGGAAAGTGCCATCTCCAGAACGATACATCCCACCATGTCCTTCCTCCCTGACCATGGGAGCGCCGGAAAGTTTCATCTGCAACGGTGAACGCAAACCCTTCGAGCTAGAGGAGGAAGGGTGAACTTTGGGCTGATAAAAAGTTGCCAGCATGATAACATCGAACCTAAATTAGCCCCCAAAGGTTTTGGTTCTGGGATATACACAGATAATTAGTTTTTCAGCTGAGATTTTCAAGCTGTAACTACCAAAGCAACTGCATCTATTGCAAAAAAATAGTCTAAAATGCAGTAATATCATCATTCAGCAACTCAGAGTAAAAAGATCTCATGAAAACAGGTAGGAAGATTTCAGAAGCACTGAATACTTGATTTTTTTGATTAATGGTTCTAAGGTAAACAGCAAGTCAAATCCCTTTCCTCACAGCCATTCCTTAAACAATCAGCTGCTTTCCTCTGAATGTTCCTCTTTGGGACAGTGACTCATCCAGCGCAAACTCAAGCTTTTGGTTTCCAGTGTTGTGATGCCACACCAGGTCACCAGTTCTCCTGAACGCTGGGAAAGAAAGGGGAGCTGGGAAAAAGCTCTCACATGCAACAGCTTCACCTGCAGCAATCTGCTCCCAGTGAGAGCAGATGTGGGCAAGGACTTTGAGCAATTAACTCACAGGATGGCTTAATCTTCACACAGCAAAGACCATAATCTGGAGGTATTACCTTCCAAAAGCTTATAAAATGTAAGTCACCCTGCTACCCAGCATAAAGGCAAACCAGGCTTCTAACAGTGGTGTGCAATTGCTGCATTAGCAGTTGACCTTCCCAGTGAGAGAGCAAACAGACCGATGGAGAAATGCACTGGTCTCAGCCCCCACAAACATTGTTCAGTTCCCCAGAGGTGCCACTGTGAGACACCACTGTAGCGTTTCCATGCTCTCTATTCCTCTTTGTCTGGCGCTTGCTGAGGTTGGCACTGGGCTCACTGCAGGGGAGGGTTAGCTCATGCCTCCCTCAAAACATCCCTTTCAGGCCACACTCGGGCTTGGAGAAGGAGCTCTCCATGGGCTTGTGTTCAATTCACCATTTGAAATGGTCCTTCCAACCAGGGGAGCTGGAAACCATGCGTCTGGGCTTGTGCATCTCCCAAAGCTAGATGTCTCCGAAAGCAAATATTTGCTAGAAAACACTTGGAATCATTCATTTAGCAATATTTTACTTTGTGACCAAAGTTCTCAGGACTAACAATGTGTACTGAGGAAACATTTTGTGACTTGTTTGTGGAGGAGCTCACCTCACAGAAGAGCTGTGCAGAGCTTACTCATAGCAAGCAATGCTCCTTTCTGAAGGATACTCAGCCTTTGCCAAGTTTTTTTACAATACGAGCAGAGTCCAAATGTAATTTTGCCTCATATTTTACTTAACTTTTTATTTTTCTAAGAATGTTAACTCTAGGTTGCTATTCCTCCCCAGTTTCAGAGGATTTCCTACAGAACTTTTACTGACTTCATGCTTAATACATTTTATTAGCCTATGACATAAGATTGGCCTTTTTCCTGCTCTCAGAAACCACAACCCGCTGTAATTTTTTCTGAGCACATTCAGTGAATGCTTTCTAAATGCTTTTGCTTTCTGTAATTCAACACCCAAACCAGACAAGACTTATCTATTCCCTGAAAACTAAACTTCTATTTTCTGAAAAGCACACAAGAATTCTTACTATGAAAGCTGGCGGATCTTAGTTAAATTCTCAATTCCAGCAGTAGCAGAACATGGGATTTTAACATTTATTTTCCTCAAATGCTTTTGCCATCATGATGCACTTGCTCAGATATTTGAAGAAAACCACAAGCAGACAAAGAGAAATCATCTTGGAATTGAAGCAAATCCTCACAAACTCTCACAGTATACTAATTGCATAAAACCCAATCAAACCCGTTCAACCTCACAAAAAGGGTAAAGATTGCTAAAAACACACTGAATATTTAACAGATGTGAAAAAGAAGCCATCAAAATTCTTGCCAGTAACACAGACATCCCTTAAGTGCTCTCAAACCAAACAGTTCCTTGTTATTAAAAGATTTCTTCCACGTCAACCATTCTTCCGCTCTACAATCAGGGACTTTTTCTCTTGTTTAGGATTAAAAGAAATCCATAATTACTTTTGCCAACACAACCATGTACAGAATTTGCCCCGCACCTAAGCAGAGAACAAGGTCTGATGTCCTATTCCCAGCTGAACATTCAAATCCCTGAAAGTTCCCAATTTTACTGGCAGAAATGGGAAGAAAGAGGTTGAGTGACTTGTCTAAAGATACGCAACAGCTTATACTGTATAGCAGAAAACTGGGAAACATGGGGAAAATAAAGGTGCTAACCATCTTTAAACTGCAAACATGTATCTTGCACTTTAGCAGGTATCTCACGAACTGGCTAAAAGCAGATTTCCTGGGGGCCAGACTGCACTTCTATGTGTTCACTAATGAAGTTTGCCCGTTTGTTTTTTTAAGCATTCTTTGATTCTTTATAGGTTTTAATGCACTGCATTGCACCTTCGTTTGTTCTCATTAGGAATGTGAGTCCACTACACAGGATAAGGTGAGGAACCAATGTATTTAGTTTCTGTTAGCCTTTTGCAAGAAAAGGATACCCCTTTTACTTTTTCCTTTTTTTCTGCAGTCTGTCTTCAAGGCACCTTCCTCAGTAAAATATATACTTCCCTCTTAACTGATCCTGTAGTACGAGAGAAAAGATAACCTGTTTTAGACAAACAGTTCATCTTCTAAGTAAGGGGGTGGGTTTAAAACCACGGACAAAATTAATTTATAAGGCAAATGAGATCCAGTAGTAAACATAAAGACGTATCCTTGTACTCCTGCTTGCTTTTTATGGCTTATCCCCAGTGGGGAAGCTGCTATAAAATGACCTAAGTGAGAAATTAAAATGCAACAGCCATTCAGCACTGTAACTCCATATGGATGATTTTGCTACTCAGGAACCAGCCTGCATGGGTTTGGTTAAGACGGAGGTGATGCTAGGTGTCCCTTTCCTGGGGCACACCACAGGACAATTAGGGCAAAGAGGTCATGGCAGTGCACAGCATCCTTTAAACAAAGCAACAATGCAGGCAGTCAGAGAGGTGAAGTCAACCCATATCTGCTGACCTCCGTGCCTGCTCCAGTTTAGCTCTCGGTCGCTGCCGTGGGGCAATGATCAGACACTCACCCCACAGCCTTTGCAGACATCCTTGCTCTCCTGGACCTTGGTGGCAGACCACAGCTCAAGACCACCCTGCAAGAACCCTGAGCTGCTGCAGGTGGGATGGGTTAGGTTGATGAAGTAGCGGACAAACTAACCTGGGAGAATTTGCCTCCAGCAGTCCCATCACCAACCCTGTGACCCTTCTGTCAGCAGAGTGTGGGGACAGCTGAACACTAGAAGGAGTGGCAAGTGATTCAACACCTTGAAGACATAGCGCTTGAGTGAGATGATCTGTGCTCAAAGTCTTGTTTATACAATTTTATTAAACAAATGCAGCTACAGATTGACATTTTAATTCCTCCATATGACATTTACCCAGGGCTTCAAAACAAACATATTTCCACTTACCTGGCAGTATATGCCACCTTTAAAGCAACAGAGGAATGATTAAATAGGAGTTTGCTTCAGTAAAGTCAGCTGGTTTTTCAAACCTGCCTGGGTCCAACTTGCTCATTTTTATCTAAGCTTCTCTAATCACCTCTGGCTGCAGCCTGGCCAGAAATCTCAGCAGGAGAGACACAGATTAATATTCTTTTAACATTGTGATTTTTTATCACTATGATTTCCACACTTAAGCTGTGGCTGTTTGGGTGAGCAGGCAGTTACTGGCCTCCCCAGGGTACATGTACCATAGAGAGCAGAAGAGACTGCAGTCACAAGATGTCTTCAGCTGTGTTCCTGCAGCCCCCACACCACCAGCATGAAGCAACGTAGGAGCACATCAAAAGTACGGGACAGGAGGCACACCTGTGCTGCCCAGGAGGGGCCATGAGGGCCAGGGAGGGAAGAAATAAAAGAGTGTGAAAAGAAAAAGGGAACTGCTTTCTGAAGGTATTTATTTATAAATTGCCTTTAGGCCGGACATGGTCTTACTTCCTTTTCTTAGAGATTGGGTGAGATCCCTCGCACTGTCTCTCCTTAGGAGAGCCAAAGGGAAGACACTGGTGATGAGGAGCAGAGCAAGAGGACTGGAGAAAGTCCAGCTGGAGTCACTCCTACAGCTCTGTTCAGCAATTTGGGGTCATAAAGGCTAGTCCCTCCTGGCTTCAAAAAGAGATCAGGGAAGGTGAATTATTCAAATTGGCCCCGTCAGAAGATAAGTGCGTGAATAGTCGCTGCCCTGACAATAGCTGTGAGCTGAGAGTGCTGCAGTGCTATTGACAGACAGCTGGGCCAAATACCGCTCTCCGTCGCACCCAAACCACCCGATCGATCCAGTGAGAGCAAATATTGCCCTTCCGTGCACTGGCACAAGGTCCCCTTCCCAGAGGCAAATATCCGATTGTCCTGTCCTGGCAGCCTGGGAACTGCAGGAGGACATGCACAGGGTAGAGGAGGGCATGCTGCAACTGACACCACAGGACGGTGGACTTTTGGGGGTCCTTTCAGGCCCCCAGATGAGAGGAACTGCAGGTGTGCTCCTGGGCAGACCTGAGCACTACTACTCCTCTGCAAAGCCAGGGAGGACCAAAGCCTTTCCTCCTCATGCCAGGGAGGATGACTCCCTGCCTGCTGGAAGTGACAGCTCTTACCTTTTTTGCGCTCTCCCTCATGTTTTTTCTTTAATGGACCAATGTGGTTCCTTCCTCCTGAGCCACAACAGTGAAAATACTATGTCTTGCGTATTTCTGCCTCCACCCCTCTAAACAAAAGGGGAAGCAGGACAGGAATATGACCTTTATGGCTTATCCGCACTTGGAAGTGTACCAGAATAGATCATCAGAGACACTGGTTTCAACTATACTGCCCTAGCTGCTTCTGCAGAGGCTCTGTACAGCCCTCCTTCAGGAAGGACAGACTTGCATGAGAAGGTCCTCATTCTCCATAGCAAGCTTCCACATTAGATCTTCCACCTGGACCACATTTTTGGTCCTGAGAGGCTGGAAACACCAGCCAGGCTCTGAAGGTCAGGGGTGTGAAAAATGTAATACAGATGAAGCCCTGCTAGACAGCAGATTTGTGACGATAGCAGAGCTGAGCTCTTACCAGTCTCACTCACTGCCATGAGTGACCTGACTTTCAGGGGTCAAATTGCAGCCCAGATAACTGGCATTAGCTGTCCTAATTTACAGTCAACTTTTTAAGCCAGTATTTTTTGCTGGTCACCTCTCACCCGCGTCACCTCCAGCTGCTGCTCCTGCCTCACTGCCTGCTCTGTGCTGGACTGCGCTTGTGTGCAGATGTGGCACAGGGGCTCATCCCACTGAGACAGGAGAGGCACGGATGCCCCTTCCTCTACCTCTCCTTGCACCAAGTCTGTTCTTGAATTTGCACCATCACTTGTGCCAAAACAGTGGAGGGGCACAGAGCAGAAGAACTCCATGGGCAAAGCATCACCCACGCAGGGAAACCACCAGCTCCACTTCTTTGCCTGCATCAGCCATTTTCAAGGCATGACTGACACTGCTCACCCACTTAACTTATCCAGGTGGAAGGATGACAGGCTCCCAGCCCTCCCTCCAGCCCAGGAGAGACGAGGGGATAGAAGACATGCACAGGCAGGCTGCAAGGGAAAGTGCATCAGTCAGCCGTCAGCAGCGCTGTGCTTTGGCATTTGCAGGTGTTTCAGAGGAAGCTAATTGAACTACCATAAACCCACTCCAAATGTTTGTCCTAAGAGAACATCCTAGCTAATTTGTTTATGGTGGACGCTTTGTAATGTAAGTTGCTGCTCATTCAGATTAGCATTCAGTGCCAGTTTCCACCCCACCCCATTTCCATCTGTATTAGACAGAGCTGTCAGCATCTCGCCTCCAATGAAAAGAGCATCAACATTCCTTGGCAGCAGGCAGGGGAGGCTCTATGCAAAGCCAGAGTTTAACAGTTCCATGGATGCACAGACTTGCAAACCTGGAACCTTTTGCTTGGCCAGACTACATGGTTCAACCAAACCGCCCCCCTCCTTCAGTGCACCTGGTGCCAGAATGGAAGGAGAAGAGGTCATCTTCTGACCTGTGTACCTTCTGTTTGGCCACACTGATGGCTGGATAGGAACAACTCCTGAACCATACAGACTCTCCCCAGGGGCTAGAGCTGCATTTCTTAAAGTACAACTTCAAGCGACTCTTCTCGTCCTGCCTGGGCCTCAAGCAACTTCCCCTCCATGGGATAAATGGCCTCTTCCTCAGCTTGATTACAGCAATCCTAAAATTGGAACTGAGAAGCTAACAGGAAGAAAGAGCTGGGATCTTATTGAGATCAACTCTATTTCTGTCATGTTGACTGAAATAGGCAGTTGACCTTGTTCTACTTATGACTACCACAGCGCAAGCCACAGCTTGCTTTATCACCATCATGGGGTGAGCAGGTACAGCAGAGGCTCCTGGGCACCTTCTGCCTGTCTCACAAATCCCATGCCTCCCACTACTGTCAAGAGACCAGCGGTCAGCCCCATGCTGCCAAGGTCAGGTGATAGAGAAAGTGGAATTTATGTTAATGGGCTACAGATTTTCAACTCATCAGTGAATAAGCAAAGTGCTCTGGGTCACAGGACAAGCTTGTCTCCCTCCTCCCCTTCTTCCCTGAGGCAGTTAGCAATAATTACTCTCACCATCTTCCTTATGCTGATATGACAAACCAGTTTAACTGCAGAGGGTGCTTCCCTCGCCAGTCTATTGTGCCAAAGGCTAGTGAGCCCCACTTGTGTTTACACAGATTTCATTGAAGAAATTCTCCCTTTGAAAGGGATGACAGTTTAATCAAAAGCATCTCTGCTTCCAAAGAGCCTCCCTCTCACCAGAAAACCACTCCTTACTTCCTTCTGCTCCCCCAGCTGCCAGTTGAGTGCCACAACAAGCTTGGGATTCCCCTTAATTTTGGCCCATCAGCTGTGATGCCAGGGGCTGCCAAGACTTGCCAGAGTGGGTACAGGAGGTCAAGCCCCTGCTAATCCCTGCTGGTGCAATGCTGGTCACCAGCTCACATGTTGCTGGTGCTAAATTCTTTCCTTGGTAGGTCACCACCACTTTTATCTTAGTATGATGCTCTGGCCTTGCTTAGCCTCTAAAAAGTGTGTTGTTCCAGGGGGAACAGTACATTCTCTTACCATGGTTCAGGTGTCCCCTCTTCCTTTAGGAGGTGAATATATACCAAAGCCACCAGGAGATGAGGGAAGGACACTGGGAGTTTAAGAGGGTCGGAGAAAACTACAGATCAATTTGGCTCTTACCAGATGAGCCTGTCTCTGTGGTTCATGTTTGTGACCAAACTTCAAGCAGACAGACTACACTCTTACCACATAAATCAGTGAGGCAGTATAATCAGCTAATCACTATAATCAATGCTTGCAATTGATAAACATTTTATGGCAAATCGTGCTCAGTTGACTCATAGGATTGAGGGACTTCCTAAGGGACTTCTACCAGTATTGGTAGAAAGAAAAAAACATGATGTAATCAAGGGAAAAGAGGAAGCTGGCTCCCTTGTTCCCACTTGTGAGAGCACAGCAAGCAATATTTGGCCATAAATATAGATCTTGTGCAAAGTGCTTACTCTCACTTAGCAGGTAGATTACCCACGCTCGGGTTATGCTGGCTGCTCCTAATAGGAAATCGCAGTGCCCTTCTCTTATATAGCAAGGTACTAAAAATAAAACCCAGTTTATTTAGGGTTAATATTAATGTCCTAGGCACTTCTTATGACTTCTCTTTTCCCACGCTGATGATCTTGCAGCTGATAGATTGTGAAACCACAGTGCAGGGACTCAAACAAGAGATGTCAGCAGTGGAGATTACACACTATGGGCTTGCTTCCCCAGCCCACTGAGGATTATCACCACACCTACCATCTACTTAGATACCTCCTTGAGATATTAATGTGTTGGTTGGAGCAATAATAATTTTTCCCCCTGCTACACACTGAAAGCAATTTGGCATGCAGCCACCACCTGACCAGTTCTTTTTCTTACTCCAGGCCAATTCCTGTAGTTCTCCTGAACTTTAATGATCTCCTTTGGTCCCTACAAGTATCCCATTCTCACTAGGCAGCCACATGGCTGCTCCTGGTTTGGCTATACAATCCCTATGAGCAAGCAGTGGCCCGGGCTCCAGATCCCAAAAGCACTTTGCCCTGCAGCAGGTGCAATGTATTGGAAAGACATCTCTTCGTGAGATGTTCATGCCACAGCTTTGAGTTACACATCTCTGCTCTGCCAATGGGAGTCTCTCAGTGAGCACTGCTGAAGCTCCCCTTCAGTGTCTTGCTGGCAGGGTTGGTCAGCTCAGCCCTTGTTTCTGTGTTCAGCAGCAAACTGCAGATATTCAGAGCTGGATGGGCAAGCTTTAATTAGAGCCTCCTTCCCTGTCTCATAGCAGCACCTGAACCAGTCCTCCACAGCCGAGGCAGTGATCCCTGTGCCACCCACATGACAACAACCACAGCAACCCCCAGGCTGGCCTCTTTGCTCACCACTGAAGGACAGTTTAGTGTGAAGTGATAGCAATGGATCTTGTACATCCTCAGAGTATTGACAGCACATTGACCAGTCCTCTCTGCCACCTGCATGAGACAAGAAGAAGAGGACTTGGCACTTCACAATCCTACACTTCGCATAGGCTTCAGAATGACCATCTGAGATATAAGATCCTATCCAAAGTGGGGTCATTGGTAGGTTAGAGATCCCAGGTGACTTAAAACCGGACTGTTTAGGACATAAAAGGGTGAGAAGCGGGCCCAGGAAGAAGAATCCAGATGTCTCTCGGCTCCAGTATCAAACAGTAAGAGCATGCCAGGACACCCATCAGAATTTCAGTTCTACATGAATCCTGCATCAGCAAGAACACAACAAGATGGGCTGATGGCATAAACAACACCTGGGTGTTTTTTACAATTGCGTTCAAATTCTGCTCTTCTTCCTAAAGCCCCGATTAATTTTGCTTTTATAAACACACTCAAAAACACTGCTTCCCCTCCTTCTTCTCCAAAACAAGGCCATTAATTACAGAGATATAGTAAGAAAGGTACAGAAAACTTGCAAGACTTTGTATGTTATTTATGAGATGGTGACTCAGCCTTGAAATGCTGTGGAAGCCAGTGTAAGCAGCTGTAACCTAGCGGAAGAGAAAGATTCTGATAGCAAAAGCAAGTAAAACAATCACCTGTACACCAGGACAGAGCACTGTGCAAATATTTCTGAGTTGTGCTAATCATTTGTGCTGCATCAGGCAAATCAAACAGATTTCCTCAAAAAGGATTTTTCCTAGTTGATGGAGTACATTTACTATTATTCTGATTAAAGTAGTTTTCAAATATGACTAATCCCATCTGGCCAGCAAGAAAGTAAATAACAGGGTTTTTTTCATCCGTCAGATGCAACGATACTACGGTAAACACTGTTGTCCCAGGTATCATGTGGGTCACTCCGAATCCTGCCAAAGGACTTTCATTCAGAATTTTAGTCCTCTTCCTTTCCAGGCAGCAATGTCATCCCGATGAGGCACCCAAACCACCAAGATGAGGCACCCGACTGTCGCTGCCTAAATTAGACACCGCCCACGGATCACTCCAGTGCTCTGAGTCACTGTCCACTGCTTGTCCCTGGAGATCTAAGAGGAGAAGCCAAAGTCAACAGTGTGAGTAATTACTCAAGGTTTTAATCTAAGGAGTGTAAAAATAATGTGATGATATAATGAAGTGAAAGATTCTTGCTTGACGAGCGTTAATTAAGTCATGGTCACATAGGCCCTGGGGGAGCTGTGAGTAGATTATGGTCCTCAGGTGGGACAAGAGACCCACCCGGGTCTGCTGAGCCTTTGGCCAATATGAAAATTACTGTACCCACCCTCATCCTGTGAGAGAATTATCTTTCTCACCATCTCCCTGATCCATTTTGGATCTTCCCCTTTACAAAGAGGGGATTACACTCTTCATCTGGTATAAAATATCACAGAATCATAGAATGGCTTAGGTTGGAAGGGACCTTAAAGATCATCTTGTTCCAACCACCCTGCCATGGGCAGGGATGCCTCCCACTAGACCAGGTTGCTCAAAGCCCTGTCCAATCTGAACACTGCCAGGGATGAGCATCCACAACTTCTGCGGGGAACCGATTCCACTGTCTCACCATCCTCACTGCAAAGAATTTCTTCCGAACATCTGATATAAACCTACTATTTTTCAGTTTGAAGCCATTCCCACTTGCTCTATCACTACAGTTCCTGAGTCCCTCTCTGGCTTCCTCGTAGGCCCCCTCCAGATACTGTAATGTTCCTATGAGATCTCCATGTAACCTTCTCTTCTCCACACAGAACAGCCCCAACTTTCTCAGCTTGAGTATCCTGGTACCTCTCGAAGTCCAATACCCATTTTGCTTCTCTGCTTGCCCAGGGAAAAGCCACTCCATATGCAGTGACCAGGCCCACGTGGTGTTTCAGAAACACCACAGAAGATCACTAAGAAAGAAAAGTTTTCCCAAGAGGTATTTCCAGAGGCATTGCAGTAGACACGCATGCTGACAACAGAGGCTACCAGATCCCCGCATGTCTGTACAGGCACAGCACAGGTTCAGGAAGATTTAGCTTCTCTATTTTTTTACTTCCTACAGTGCAGAATGACCTCTTCAGAAATAAGCTCTCCAAAGGGACTTTTCCCCTTACATACTGAAGATGTACTTCCCTGCCCACATGGGCAGCCGTACACCACAATTCAGCAACTATTCACAATAGCAGCGCTCCCGTTGGAGGACAGAAAGGGATGGGAACTGGAGTTTTATTACCCTTTTAAGAGCACAAATGATCGCCTAAACAGGTTCCAAAAATAAAAATGTAAAGGACTGCAACAGGGTTTGCCTTATCTTTAAATAGAAATATACTTTCTGGCATCATGGCCAAACAGGGGCCAGCAAATGTCACAACTCAGCCCAGCTGAGCATCCAAAAGCATCAGTAGGCACAGCTGAGTGCACCAGTGTGGGCTTGTGTGCTGGCATACATGGAGAAGATCTGTGGTGTGTCACATGCTCAGCCATATGGCTGCCTGCATGTTTTGAGGTCAGAGAACAAACCCTGAGTCCACACCTGGATAATTTCCCTTGTAGCTCTGTGCCCTGTAGCTGCAAACTCTATATGTAAGTCTGTGCCTTCAACTAATAGAGGGGGACAAATCTATTTACTATAAATTTTGCCAAGAATGAGAAATCCACACTATAAAACCCATACCTTCTGTGTGTTCAGTTTTAGAGATAAGCAACACAATGTCAGTTTTTAGCTCTGAACTAATTTTAATGGTTGAACCATACACACTCAGACAACAGGGTAATGGAAATCACCACAAGCCCTTATCTGCAGCAGCTCTTCCAGCTGCTGCTGTGATGCTGCTTCTCACTTATTTTTTTTTTTCTCAAAAGAGTCTTTGCCTGTTCCCTAGTTATCTGCAGGACGAGCAGAACAGGGATTGATAAACGTGCAGTAGAATTGTTTCAGACCCATGGAGGCTATGATAATGAATCACCAAAGCTTTCTTTGCCAGGGAGCACATTTCTAATCCCAAGCACAGCCTGAGCACTGTTTCTCCTTTACACTCATACTTCCACCGCTCTCTTTTCAGTGCATCAAGACCAAATGAGGGGTCCTGCAGTTTCCAGGAATCCTGGGTTTTGTCCTGTTTTCTGGCTGCCCCCCCCAACTCCTGAATCACACATTCATTCCCAGGAGGGCCTGGGAAAGCACAGGGCACCTGTGGCAGGGATAAACTCGGCTCTCGATGAAGACAAATAGTGATGTTCCCATCTACAGGTTTAACAAAATCAGTACCCCTTTGTGCACCACTCACTGTAATAGTCTGACTACACTGCTCATGATTAGCACTAACTGTAAATGCCAGGGGAGTGAGCAATGTCCTCTGTGTTAAACACAGAGCAAACACAAACAATTAGCACTCAATACACAAATAAGGAATTGCTTCATCAGGCAAAGGATGTATGTAACTGCTACGATGGGCGATAAACAACAGGTCTCTTCATCTGTTCCATTTGTCACTGCAAATACAAGTCATCTCTCATCCACAGCATTTCTTAAAAGACTGCATTGTATTATAGAATTATACATCCTTTCAAAATAGATGAAATAAAAGCTTAGCAGTACAGTGATCTTATGGATATTTCATTCATGACTAACATTTTTCTGGCAAACTGTGTAAATAAAACTTCAGCTTGGGCTCAGGAGAATGGTGGGGGCTTCCAAGCATTCTGTCATCCTGGCTGGCTCAATGTCCTGCAGCCTGGCCTGCTGGGGAACAGCAGGGACCCTGAGCCACTGCTCAGAGGATGAGGACATGCATATTCCACCAAGATATTCCAAACAAACAAAGACACCAGGAAGAGCTCGGAAATTTTAGTTTTAGGGCAGATTTGGGGAGAGAGTGGGGAGAGGAAGGGAAAAGGAGGTTGTTTTAATGTGATTGCTTGTTCAGACCATTGTAAAGAAAAGATTTTGCAAAACTCAAACACAGCTCAGTATAGGATTTGGGAACATGCATGTGTAAGCAGCCGGGAAGCTTTGTTTTGATTTTTTTCCTTGATACTGCTGTCTTCATTGCTACATTTGCTGAGGTCAGTATATAAAATGGAGCCTGCAAGCAAAAAGGTGATAAATGCAACATTTCTCCTTGACAATGTCATGTCTTCAGACTTCTCAGCCATAAAACTTAGTGAGGTTTGAACAACTATGCATATTAAGCAGTTCCTATTTACATTGTGTGCATAGGCACATCTACACACACACACAAACACAAAATACTTTTGGCTGATTCCCTCCACGCTATACAAACAAACTGGCAACCTCAGTGACCGACTATTCGGTCACTGAGCTTCTGAAAGCAGAGAGATTCAGCAAAAGATGGAATGAATCCCTCAGCAGACAACCAAGTAACAACTACAATATCTAAACCTTGGCAAATGGTCCTGAAGGCGAGACTCCTCAGAGCTTTTGATTCCTTCTAACAGAGCTGTTCGGAGCAGTCTCATTAGCCTTCTAAGTGTTTAGTTCACTCTCTTAACCCCTGTCTCCTGCCTCTTGACCTTGAGACTCTCTCTGAAAAGGAATTCCCATTGTTAATGTTAATTCTGTTATGTGTTAAACAGTGTTATTACTCCACACACATTCACTGCCTCTTAATTTTTCTGGAATACTCCCACACTGTGAGAAGCACATAAAAATTTGGTGAGCTAACTTCCCGATTCACGTGCTAGTTAGCTGAGTAAAAAGGGCTGTGATAATCTCAGGCAGTTTCAGTGCACCATTCCTTAATCTTTGAGTTTGATCTTTCCCATTACAGGAGCCTTCCTGCTCCTCTGTGACTTTATTCCCCTGCTAATGAAGAAAATGCTTGGGAGAAGAGTCACACTGAGGCCTAAATAATGAGGTCACTCCTTTTCATCAAGGGACAAGTCTTCATCAAGGGACAATATTGCACAATTTGCAATTATTCACAGCAGCGATGACTGGAGGTGATCAGTCATGGCTAGACTTTAAGGGAAAAATATTCATTATCAAGCTATGGGAGAGGGAAACAAAAGGTGACTCATGAACTTTAACCATTTAGAAATCAAAACTGTCACAGAGGTGGCAATTACACTGGGAAGGTTGTGAACCATATAAAAAGAGAGGTGAATATTTTCAGTAACTATTCTCCAACCCTTCATGCAGCTCACACCCTGCCAGGTCACCCCCACCCTGCAAAGAGAGGATTTTCTTTCCTGAGAGAATTACATATAACCCTTTCAGGATGCAAGAAGAGAGGTTTTGTTGAAATGCCACCTCCAATATAAGGGATAACATGCACCCAAGGGTTTCATGGTGCCACAGTTGATCAGCAGTCGGGTGGATGTACTATAAAACACAGTCATACCCTATGGACACTGCAGTCCCTCCTGAGACTCAAGAGATTTCAAGAACAAGACTCCTTGGGCTGCAAAACACCTTCCTGCTGGTACAGCACCACAGCTCCATAACCCCATAAGCCCGCTCAGCTCTGTGTGCACACTATGCATAAATATAAATTCACAAGCAGGAAGGATACGGGTCTTTTGACTTTTCAGCTCAGATCTACTTAATGAAATCAGGAAGTTCATTTTTCGTTTTCCTCTGAAGATACTCCTTTTTTTGGCAGCAAAAAGGAGGCTTTTTCTATGCTGATGGACTTTTTTCCAGGTTTGCAGGCTCTCAAACGGATACCAGAGAGCTGCTACCACCAAGGGTGTAAAGGCAGACACTGGTATTCCAGCATCAGAGGAGCACGATAACCCAGCAGTACTGCACACCCACCATACAGTAGGAAGATCAGGGTCAGTATTTCTCGGGACAGCTGTGGGCAAGTGTTGCCAAATATCTCAGATTGCTTCTATCTGTACAGACATCATGAGCTAAACATCACAGCAAATTTAAAAGCCTTTTTGCCTCCCAGTTCCCTTAGTGCATCATTTTACATAGCCCCCTGCAGCATTAAATCCAATTTTCTGTATAGTTGCATGCAAAATAGTAAGCATCATCAACTGCCCGAAAGTTGATATTACAAGGAGAGGTCCCCATAAATAGTATACTCACATATAATACTTGTCCTCCCCAATATATGTACTTCTCATAAATCTGTACATTAAAAATAACAACATCTTATGTTAGTGTAAGATATAATGAACTATGCTAGACTCATCCAACCCTGGTTAGTCACCACACATATTCCATTTGAGAAAATGGTATGAGTAATTCTGAGTGGAAACCAGAAAAAATGAGTAACGAAGGCCAACGGTAACAATGAGGCCAATGTCCCCTGTCACAGGCAGAATAGCTGCAATGACACCAAGGGAGTGTTGCCTTTTTATGCCACTGGAGGCTCATGCCCCTATTTACAAAGGGGTAGTCGAAGTTATCAAGAAATCCCTTGAATAATCCCAAAGAAGGCCAGATGTTTTGTCATGGCCACCAGACCCATTAGTAACAACCTACTGACTAAAGTCTTCATTCCATATAAGCACATGCCTTGAGCCATTCTGATGGAACAAATGTTTAACATTTTGTTTCCTCAGAGAAGCAAGTGACCAGCTCTGATATCGCTCCAATCTCCTGATATGGGCTGGGTGACCCTGACCACAGGGAAAAGTTTTCCCTCTCCAGCTATATCCACTTGTACAGATGGACCAGATCTGCAGCCTGCAGTGATGGGCACAACAGCAGCACTAGTCTATTCAGCCACTGATCCAGGTGTGCCTGTTGAAGCTGGTGCCAGAGCCATTGTCTCCAGCTTACATGCACTGTTAACATATGCTCAGTTACACGTATCCTGAGAAGAAAAACCCTGGGAAATAATTACAAGGGTTATTCAATTATGCATTAGTGGTGCACAACATTCAAGAATCTGTATTCCAGGTTTGGCAGTGAAATCAACATCCTGGCCTTACTGAAGATACCACAGATTTGCCACCAGCCTCCAGCTGAATGGAGGAGCTAGACCACCACGCAAAGAAGAAACATTTACATAGTGTCATGCCGGGAGATCGCTGTGTCAAAAGCCTGGCTATAATCCTGACTTTCAAGTGACACTTTTGTTAGCCCTGAGGTATAGCCTCTGTTACCATTCCACCACATGCTGGTATGCCAGGAGAAGCAGTTCCCTGCTGAATGAATGGAGGATGGAAAATGGTTGAACATCCTTCTAAAACTTTTTATATACAAATACACACGGATGGATGCACAGAAACTAACAGGGTAAAAGGCTGAGGTTTTTGTTCTTTTTTTTTTTTTTAATTTCAGAGTTTCCTTGAGTGCTTAAAGCTCAAAACAGACAAATTCTCATTTTACATACTACTCCTAATCTCCCTGCACCTCCCACATGCAGCTGTACCATGTGGACTTTTCTGACTTACAGAAGTCCCCGTTGTGCAGAGACCCAGTTTAAGGTCCATGTAGCACCTCTGTGATCATCTAAGCTTTCAGCTACAGCTAATGTGAATCAGAAAGTCTGATGGGGGCTCCCAGTCACCTGGAGGAGCCATGAGATTTACTTGCAATCACCACTACAGTTCATCTTTATCTGAAAGAAATGAATTAAATTGTCTATAAAGCTCAAGAATTTTCCCCATGCTTCCTTATACTTCATGCACCAGACATGCAAGAGATGTGTGGCACTTGCATCACGCAGGCTCTTGCCACATCATCCCCCTTCTGTTCAGAGCCCCAGCTGCAGTAAAACCCCTGCCACTCCCATAACACCTCCCGAATGCACTCACAGTCATGGGACACCCTGTGCCTGAGCCATGCTGGCCTGAACAGTCACCTCTGGGAAAGTTCACCTATGTAGGGGAACAACCTCTGAGTCCATCAGATGTCCTCCACCCCAGAGAAGAGCAGTCAGGAAAACAACTTGGAGGTGGCAGGGACACACAGACACAACTCTCATCATACTTTCCCTTTCAATATGTTAGCTTCCTAGCTCAGCTGGCTTTCTCTAAGACAGGTCTCTGGAGAAGCATAAACAGGGATGGCTGCATTTGTAGGCAGAGGCTCTGCATGCATTTACCTTCCCGTGAGGATCTGGCCCCTTTCTATTTACCCATATCAAGGTCTCTGTTTCCACACAGGGCATTTCTTCACTAGTGCCTCAGTCACCCTCTTCACACCAGCATCTAATAACCACAAGGAAGCACATCAAAAGAAGAGGGCAATGAAAGGAAGCATTCTATGGCAGAAGAGAAAAAAGAAAAGCCCTCTGAATCCAGAACACTAACTTTTTCCTGCCATGTCTTGTGATACACAGGCCATGAAATGCAACCAAACAGATGCAGTGAGGTCTACTCAAGGCTTCCGCTTTGGATCGTCTGTCTTGGAAAATCCCCAGTAGCTGCAGACAAACCTTGCCTCTGGAAATCCCCTGCTCGCTGTGGTTCAGTCCCTTTGTCTATGGAGAAAACCCCAGCTGTGCACTTTACTCTCCTGTGTGGGTACTGCAAGGCCAATCTTGCATGAACAGTGTTCGGAAAAGAGGCAGAGGTTATTTCTGGCCACTCCGATAAGGAAAGAAGTGCAGGCTGAGGAAGATAGGGAAGAATCAGGTATGCCTCAGTTGGCATTTCTTGTCCTACCCGGGGCGGGGGGAAGCTCAGACTGAAGAGGCAGAAAATAGGAGTATCACACGTATCAGACCCAGCTCTTCCCCACCCTCCCAGGCTTTCTGCAGCCGAAGCCAGACAAAGGGGACATATCCTGGCCACAGGGACCATGCTAAATGCTCTGCTGTGGAGAGGTGGCCTTAACCAGCACAGTGCTGGCAGGATTGTTCCCTCATCCCTCTGGTCTGGCTGGAAGGAGCAGCCCAGCAGATCTCCAAGGCCTGGGGTGACCAAGTCTATCCTGGGTCACCTGGAAGCTGGCACCAAGTGAGTGCCATGGTCATTCACAGACTGCAGCAGCTTTAAAAACTACCAGCAAACCTCAGAGATAGCTGCAGTTCCTGACAAACGCCCCTCTCTCCTGTGCCAAGCAGATCTTGGCACAAAGAAAGAACTTGGCACAATAAACTGAGGGCTTCCCTTCAATGAAATCAATGCTGGCAGCCATGACAAGCATGTTTGAGGGCAGACACGTGGCTGGCATCACGCAGCACTAATGTGTTGGCCTTCAGCAGTGAGGGGAGCTGCCACCTCCCCACACAAAGGGTTAAAGCAATGTGATCTCATGCATTGAGGCAGGACCCAGCATGGTGCCAAAAAACAGGTCCCTGCTGCCAGCCCGAACCTGCCTCACATGAGGGACCCAACTCCTCCTTGACCGAGTTACAGAAGTGGACCTGCAGGAAGATATCCATCACAGCTTCTAATGGGACATAAGGAGATGTAATTTTCACTTAGGACAGCATTGGTCATGACTCATCTGCCAAAACTGCAGGAACTGTAACAGTTCTGTCATTCAGTACAAGGAGTTAGACAACCAGTTCTTCTCTTGCTACCTCATCATAAATGGAAACTGAAAAAACATGAAATATCAGCAGAAGTGACCCTGTTCAGTCACATCCACAGACCCAAGTGCTCGCACACTGCTGAAGTCAGGCTGAGTCTCCCTCCAAATCCTGGGGAGGGGGATTGAGTAAGAAGCCAAACTGCTGTGACTTTCCCAGTAGCCTTTGCTGTGTGATGAAGCAAATACAATCTCCTCAAGGACTGCATGATGCTGCCACGGTTTGTACTTTTTCTGCCACATTCTAAGTTCTTTCTAAGCCTCAACTTCTTCAGCTATTTAATACTTCGATAACGGAGGCCAGCACAATCATTTCCACTTTCTAGAGGGAGGAGACAAAAATGGGAAGCGTAAGTCTGTGACAGTGGAAATGGGTCTCAGCAGGCCTGAGTTAGACCTTGGACTTGCCTTAGCAGGAAGTCCAGCCTTCCTACAGTCCTGAGCTTGGATCTCTGAAGATAAGTGAAAAGACAAGGAGGTTGTGGTCCTGTAACTCAAACAGAGAGAGGGAAGGCAACACTTGACAGACAAAGCTTTTATTAAATAAACTCTAGGTCAGACTAAATTCTGTATCATATAGGTCCTTGAACAGCACCATTTTCTCCTACATAACTGTACCAGGCATAAAATAACACTGATAGTTTTCCATGACTGATGGTGAGGAAACACTAAGATTAAGCAGTGATCATTTCTTGGTCACTGAACAGCTAATTAGGATGCAGGTAAAAGGGCTAAACTCTTCCCAAGGCAGTTTCAAGGCAGGTGGATGCACCTGCAGCCAGCCCTGCACTAGTGTGTATGTCCCTGGGGACCTGACTTGGACACCACTCTCACACTGCTACAGTGCCACTGATACTGGTGATTCAGGTGGGATCTCTGGGAGTTATCTGGTGCAACCACCTGCTCACAGCAGGGCTTGCCTCAAAGATGCAGCTGACCTTGAAGCCAGACCCCACCGCTCAGCCTTTTTACAGAGTTTTAGTAATTACAGAGGGGAAGGGAGTGGGAAGTGGGAAGCAATTCCCAATCTGGCTGTCAAGCTGCAGGGACTTCCAGGTAGTGTGTTCACCACCCTGGAAGGGATGTGATGAAACGTTCGTGCTGTACCAGCCGTTTCCCGCTGAGTTGCTGCATGCGCAGTCAGCGCTGCGTAAAACCCACCACCGCGGCACCGCAAATCTGGGTCAGCATCTTGATGCACCCCGTGGAAACAAATGTTCCTTCCCTCTCTCTGCCCTGTCTCTGGCCAGGGTATGCACTGGCATCATCTTTTCTTTGTATCCCCTCATTTGACAAGTATTTCCACCCACTAGCCTTCACCCACGCAAAGCACCCACCCACCATTTTTTGGATGTGTGCCCAAATTCATTTCAGGGCCCCAGCGGCCGCAGAGCGGACATTTTGAGCGGGTGAAATGCAAAGAAAAATTCACATGGAACAACATGCCTTGCAGCTGGCATCTCAAGTGAACAAAATCAGGGCGTGCTCCAGATTTGCTGCAACTGCCCTGAGAAAGGTTTTTGAAAAGCCACTGTCGCGCAAGCACTTCTGCTGCGCTGCGTTCATTAAAGTCTCCCCCTAATCTCCAGCGAATATTTGCCCAAGGCCCTCTGTCATGTCTTAAAATTGACATGAGACTGCAAGTCTCTGATAAAAGAAGACACAAGACAGTGGCAACAAGAGATATCAAAGGTCAGAGCTGAAATACATTGCAGGTCCAAACAGATTTAGCCTGCTCATTTTTAGCCTCTTCCCATCGGCACGCCACACTTCCCCCTAAATATTACAGACAGAAAATATGTGCAGGCTGCAGTATCCATGGGGCATGGTCCAGTGCAGAGCGGAGGCTCAGCTGCAGCTGCACCTCCCCTGAAGCAGCCTTGGGGAGGATGTGTCAGGGCATCCCAGTGGACACCAGGCACCTGCAGAGGCATCCCTAATCCCTTTCCCAGGGCTGAGAGTCTCATGGTTCCATTGCAATGGAGCGTTTTCTCCAAATAACAGCATTTTCCTCACTCAGACAAAGGTCTGATGGATTTGTTTCTGTCTAAACCATCTCACAGTCAACAAAGGGCCTGAAATCTTTATTCCAAACTTTCAGTGGCCTCACAGATTAATTTTCAGCTCACAGCCCTTTATATCTCTTGTCTCCTCACTCTGCATCAGAAACATGGGCAACCACCTCCCTGCCATTAAGAGCTTCATCCTGCCCAACTGGGAAAATAAAACAGCCATCCCTTTGATCCTGCTGGGCTAATTAAGGCTAGATAGGAACAGGAAAGGAAAGCAATTCAGGGGAAAATTCTATCTCATTCCCCACTGTCCCAGAGAAAATGTTCTCCAAAGTCACCACTTCAGGCAAAAGAAAAAAAAAAAAGATAAGAGGCATTGAACAGACTTCCACCAGAATCAAGGTAGCGATAGCGAGCAGAAGTCCAGAGAACTTTCTGTCTTAGCGAGGTATTAACAGACAGAGACCAAAAGCTGTACACAAAAAGTGACTTTTTTTATTCCTCTTGGTTTAGGGAGCTGGCCTGCATCACAGTTAGCAGCTCTGTTCCCAGTTTCTCCATCTCAAGAAAGTGAGTCCCAAAGACACTGACTTGAGGTAATAGCTCCCAAACAAAAACACTTCTTTAATTAGGCATGGCCTAATGTAGGGTTTGGAGAAATTACTCTTTCCAAATGGAAACATTCTTTTAAGGGAATATTTTGTTTTGTAGAAAATAGCATCAGAAAGAAAGGAAACCAAAACCTGCACCAAATTTCTGCACAGCCTGCAAAACCTTATTTCCTATTTCCTAATAAAAATGCTACCATGAAAATGTTTAAGATCTTTAAAACCCTGAAAAAACGTTAACAGTTACTGACCACGTTAAATTCCAAAGAATCATATCTGATAACTCTGAGTCACCAAAACTGTACTGAAAATCCTGCAAAAGCAGGCATTTTGCAAGGCTATCATTATTCTGCCCCTTAAATAAGCCTTATTAACAGGAGGAATATAGGTGGCACCGCGATAGCCAGCTGCATGAAAGTTAATCAGAAGGAGCTAATTTCAGATCCAATTTTCCTGAAACCTTTTGCAGACTTGCTGGAAATTCTCACACAGCCATTTTAAAAAGTCTATTTTTAAGGAGGTGAGTATCAGTTTAACCCACGTTTGACATTATTATTTGCCAAGCTGAGAACAGCCAGCCATAGAGGGCTAGTGAAGCGGAGGGCTCTCATGCAAGACAAGTCCAGATGAGACTCCTGAATCAATTTAAGAGGCTTGCCTGAATATAATTTCCTTCTTTATTTGGGAACTGCTAAAAGGCAATCGATAGCTACATAGCCCTTTCTTTTGTTTTATAAGATTCTGGGGTAAGGAAGAAACATTGCTCTTAGCACAAAAATCCATCCAAGCAGAACATGTTTGAAACAATCCTAAGCGCTAAAACTGTTTCCATTAACAAGCTGCAGCAGTTCATTCTTCTCTTGTGCCTGTTGGATGACACTAGCAAGACAGGAGCTCATGGCAGGGCAGCAATCTAAACATTACAGATGATTTAAAAAAATTCTATTATTAGGAAAGCTAAGAACCAATCTGCTCCAGTGCTTTCACCTTCTCCATGGCAGAGGCAGTTAATGAAGAAGAACTGAGGACACAAACCATACCTGGCTCAACACCAGCTGATGCTCCTCTGCTGCCTGCTGTGGGATTCCAGCTGAGCCCCTAGGCTTGTCCAGCTTTGCCCTGCTGTGGGAGCAGTGCCATCCAAAAAGCACCCAGATGAGGGCTTTACTTCCCCCAGGGTCGCACGCAGCCATAGGCTGCTCGTGAAGGAGCAAAGAGTGAGACGGCGAAATGGGCACATGGAATTAGGGGAAAAAACTAAGCATTTTTTAGAAGTCCCAAAGTGGGATCAAGACCCTAGCATAGGGCACCAGGTGCAGGTGGGATGTGCTGGTCTTGCTCAGGGACACCTGGCTGCAGGAAGCTCATGTTTCACCAGGCAGAGGAAATGCTCCCTTCCCTCTTGCAAGCACCAACACCTTCTGTGGGAGCCCCACTGTGTTCCATACAACAAAAATTTTAGAAAGGGTTATAAGTGAATCAGTGAATAAAAGTCTCCTAAGCTTTTTGGTCTGGAAATTTAATTTTCATACACTGATATCTTGCACAGGTAAGAGCAAGAAATGGTGTGGTCTCAGGGACACGTTCAACTCTCATGTTTCCAAGTCTGTGTCATGATAAACCTGAAAAGTCCAATTTTTAGATTTTTCTGCTAGCTAGAAATTGTTTTAAAATAAATCAATTCAAAAGTGCAGAAATACCTCCCTTCTACAACGATACCGCAATATAAAGTGCTGCTTCCTTTGATAGTTTTAACCCTAACATTCCCTTCAACTTAAATAGACCAAATGAAAAGTAATAGCAGCATTGTTGGTTGAAACAAAACGCCTTCCTCTTGTCATATCAATCCAGTCTGGCACCAGTCGGAACAAACCAAGGATGTCAAACCAGCCATGCATCCCCTCCTGCTACCTCCTGAATCCTGGTGTGATCCCACAGAACGCTTCGACTTTGACAGACTCCATTTTCCAATGCAAATGTGGTTTGGAGAAAAGCTCTGAGCCATCTCTGGGGGAAGCAGCTCCAAAGCCTCCGTGACGAGGCACACGCATACACAGGCTGAGTGCTCTCCTGTCAAAAAACAGGTACAAATTCAGCGCGAGGAGGGGCAGAAGACATTTTTCCAGGGTGCAACAACCTCTTCCTTGCTTTTTATATCCCCGTGCAACAATTTCACACCCGGACTGCAAGGGCTTTTGTTTTTTCCCCCTTAGCTGTGCTCTGAGCTGCGCGGATTCTACCGCAACGACGTACACATTAAACAGTCGTTGGCAGCGTTCTATAATCACCCAGGAATGCACTGGGTGTCACATGGGGCTTTGCTCAATACAGCTGTTCACTGGCCCAGCTGAACAATAAACATTTGAAGTATGGCAAATGTTCTTTGAGGGGGAAGGTTTGTTATTAATGTAAATACAAAAGGACTCTCGAAATGGCCCAATGACTTCACCTTCACTTGAGGAGTGCCCAAAGTTATGAAGCTGGAGAATACAGAAGTTGAAAACCAAGATGTTTTTTCCCTGTTATTCAAGCAGTGAGAATTCATTTAAAAATATCTGTATGACCTCAGGGGAGTCACAACCACAGAACCCAGAAGATTAAAGAAAATAAGCTTAAAATACCTTCCTCACAGAGTCATGCATTTCTTTCCCGATTGTAAGAAGTGATGGGGAAACCTCAGAAGGTCCAGAGGTTTGGATACATCTCCAGAGCAGCTGATGCCTTCCTAAAATCCCCCTCAGGCAAGATTTCTGCTCACATTTATTGGGAACAAGAAGCTGGCAAAGCTTGAGCTCATGCCTTTGAGCTTCCAACCCGAGTCCTTCACTACCTGCTTGTCCACGCTGGTTCTCATTAACACAAATAATCGAGGCTTCAAATCCAATACCATTAGCAACAATGTTGGCCAACGGACAGAAGAGGTCAGAAGCTGTGAAGAGCCAACAGTAAGTCGTTCAGATGACATTTTCTGTGGGCAGAGAGTCACAAAATACAATACAAGCAGTAGGCTTTCTTGGAGGCTGCAGTTTTCCCCATCAGAGATATTCCTCCCATTATGCCAGACTACCAATGGCTGATTGCATTTGCACAGCAAACAGTCAGCAACTAGTCAGGTTTTTTCTTTATTTATATTTGCTCTGAATTATATGTTTTCTGGTGTCAGCTTTAGAGGTAGATGAAACCTAGCTGCAGCAACAGCTTTTAAATCAGCTATCATCTGTGCTTCAGTCAACAGAAACCTTTAATTAAAGCATCGAGTTACATGGGTTTTGGTTACCATATAACTAGCAACATCTTCAAATATTTGGATTGTAAACAATCTTCATAACTTGGAGACAGGAATCATCTTTCCTGCTTCACGTCAAAGGCTTTGCAGGCATTTTGTAGGGGTCTGGCAATAGGGAGTGACAGAAGGAAGTGCTGATAAGGCGCTGCAGCTCAGAAATAAGGCAGTGCGGGAAAAATACAGTATATATGTAATGGTTTGTGATCTCTTATTTTCCACGGCTTGGGAAAAAACTCTAGGATCTCTGCACCAGAGATCTTCATTTGATAGCACACCCAGACCTTCATTTGGTAGTACACCAAGCCATAAAGCTCACTAATGCTCTGGTTGAAAGTACAAAAATATGCTGATTTTACAGTACTTACTAGCCAGATGCTTTCAGTAGTACAGAGCTATTTCTTTATACGTGATATTGTAAGCATCCTATTTCATATTGCTCTTCAGATTCAGGAGAAGGGACTTGCATATTAAAAAAGAGCATTGGACATTACAAGTATTTATGGAGAAAAAGAACAACTAAAGAGATTCCTATTAGCTAAATGAAAAACATTAAATGTGCTAAATCAGTAGGTATTCTGATCACTATGCAATAAGTATCTGCTCAGACTAAATAGGCTGAGCCTGCTAAAACACTTCACAGGCCCGATGTAAAATGGTATTCGGACAGCCTAGTAAGTAACTTTAAATTCTTATTAATATCAAGGCAATAGAATTTTGTGTATCTGTATCTTTTTGTAAGTATCCACTATGAATGTTTTCTGCCCCATATTCCTCTACCTTCAATCACAAAATATGTCTGTTGTCTCTAATCCAATACTAAAATACATGTCAAACAGGATCCCTCACAGAAGAACAGACGAGAGAAGCAGTAGATGATGCTAAACATATGGCTACTTTTAGAAATCCCATCCTCATCCGAAAGTATGAAATAATTATATTTACCTATTCCAAAAAGCACTCTTTTTTTAAGATCTCTAGATTCAGGTTTCACTTTAGTTAAGCATTTCAGAAGAGGAAAAGCATCTAAGTGTAAAGCTGTACCCAAAACAAAGTCTTTACCTGCCACAAAGCCCTGAAGGAACATATGTTCAAGAGATCCCTGTAGGATTGCAAGTTTATCAGGTTCACCAGAAAGTCTCTGCATGATGACAGTTGCCTTAGAGGAACCTGATAATATCCATAATATCCCAAGCCTCAGTTATAAACTAGATGTCTCCTCCATCTTCCTCTTTCCTTGAAAGATGAGTCCAGCAGGCCCTCTCCTATGGTCATCAATTCTCAAAAATGAAACTTTAGGGATGCCAATGCCACCTCCTCCCCTAGCTGTTGTGTATGAACCACATTTTTATAGCAGCTGGTCTGGAAGCGCAGATTCAGCTCCTTTCTCAGCCCACCTCACACCTTCTCATGGGGCACTTAACTGCCGAATGCAGTCCGGATTAGGAAGAGAGCTGGTGAAGAAATGAAACAGAGATCAGAACAGGCCTTCACCTCTCCCCTTGTGGCTCTGTCACCATGCAGTAAAATATCCACCATTCATGGGACTAGAGAGAAAGAACAAGCATGGATGGGACATGAGTCTGGAGTCTGGTCAGGACAGACTGGTCCCTGCTTCTGAGGTTGGGTTTTAATCAATGAGCACTCAATGTTAAATGTATAAACATCCACTGATAGAGCTCCTACCTGGGCCAATGCCGAAGAGGATGCTACTAAAATGCAACAGACATTGTCTCATTAAGAATCACGCAGCACAAAGTGTCCTGTTTCACAGAGCTAGGCATGAGACACATTGTCTTGTCTTGGAAGGCTTTTAAAGGATTATAGCATGTTCCAAAGCCATTCACCTCAATGGGGAGGTTTTCACTGACTCACCAAAGTTGGATCAGGTCATTATGGCAATACATCTTGCTATACACAGAGACATACCCCCGATTCTGGAGTGTCCAGCACACTGCCATGCACACATTTCTGGCCATAGGACAGGCAAATGCTATGGATATTGTTATTCTTCCAGCATCCCTCAGCCACACGACCACTCCACTTCCAGCATCACCCTTAGGCACTTAACATTTCCTTGCTTGCATGCTCCTTACAACAGATATACTTCTGTTTGGGTTTTTGGTTTTTTTTTTGTGTGGGCTGCACTTTTAAATCCCTAATCACTTCATTGGTTAAAGAAGCAAGAATGCACTGTGTGTTCAAAGCAGTGTAGATATAGCTAGGAAGGCCCCCTCCTCTAATTAAAACCACCTATTTGCTCTTTGTGTAAAGAGAAACATAACACAGCAGGAAACAACTGTCATATCAAATACCCCTTTATGGTAATTGTGGTTAAATACCATCTTTTTAATGGTAACATACTTATACAGGTTTGGCAACAGATGTAAAAATAAGTAATCACTTTTGCTGGAGGGCTACCAAAATGGCAGATTTCCCAAGTCAATCAGTTCTCCCAGGGACTGGGAATGTAGAAAGCAATTTAGTGCTGCAAGGAATATGACAATCTATTTATAATGGCACACTATGCGAGGCTGAGAGGAGAAACTGCAGCTGTTGTACAAGGATTATAAGTGACTGATTGTTTCTAACAAAATGTATTGCTGTATCAGAAGGAAGTACAAGTTTAGCTGCCTGGCTGATTTTCTTCCCCGTGTACAGGTGTGGTGCCAGCTTGAATGAAATCAGGCACTAAGACTAAAAATGTTCTTTTGCGATCTCCCCCTTGACATTCCTGGGTAGCCTTTGTCAACTCTCTCGGGGACCTACTCCACCAGAACCCATCCAGCCATGGTTAAAATGAAAAGAAAGGCCAGCCCAGATTCGAAAGACCCCCAAGGAGCATCACAAAAGATAGAGAGCATCCCCAAGTGTTAAATAATAGTCTGCCCTCTTAGTTCTTGAAAAAACTTTGCTTCCTGTTTCATATTTACTTATTTTTCCAGCTGCTGTATGTATTTCTATGGGCAGCTAAATAACAGTCCCTCCATCCTAAGGGAAGGCTGCTTGCCAGTGCAGAAAAGCAAATGATTCCTGCATTCCATGAACAGCACATTACACATGCCAGATGTTATGACTATTATGTTTAGGATCAACGACACAAAAATTAGCAAACAGCAAAATTATCAGAGCACCCAAAGCCACCCACTCTGGAGAAAGCATGATCCAGCAGCTGACCCAGTCACAGGAGACATGGGTCCATGCTGTGCTTCCCACCCTATTTTGAAAGGGCCCAAGGACTACAGCAGCAGCAGGATGGGATTTCTCCAGCAACATACTCAGGGCCCTACATCCTTTGTAGACTGAAACAGAAAACAGGCTCAGCAAAACATGCTTTTATCAAGCAGGATGGTAAGCATGATCTTGCTGTTAATATAAGCAAGAGGACTTTTTACTTGTTGATGTGGTTAACCATAGTGCAGGGTGTAGTCTATCTCCTAAATATGTGCTCACTCTTTCCCTGCAAGAAGATAATCCAGGCCTGATGACATCTCTCCTACACCCTTATCTATTACACAGTCAGCTGAAATCTGGGAGGCAGAGAGGAGTCTGATGAGAGACCTCTTGCATGTAAATAGCTGTATTTTACACCCTTTATATCCTTGGAACATGCATTTTCCGTGGCTGTTTGGTGGAAAGAAACCTACTCCTCAGTTTAGGCATCCCACCACCCCAACCTCCTCAAAGCTAAATACCAGCAGACATTTAAGAACTCACAGGCCTCTTGATTATGGAGACACAGGACTGATAGAGGCACACGGACAATTAACCTGTCCCCTGCTGCTGCGTCTTCCCCCATCACCTCAAGATCAGTCTCTGGCACACGAAGGCCTGACACACACACACTCAGGCTGTGGCCACGGGTTACTCCTGTGGGTTGCTTTCAGCTGGCACGGTACATCTTCAGCATGGGCCACTTCCACATGTTTTTTCATCGGATTATTTGGCAGGCAAGCTACAGTGCCAGCTAGTGACACTCAGAGATGCCACCACACAAGCTGGGGGGTCATCCCAGCATTGAGACAAAGCTGAAGCAGACTACAGCATATTATTAAGGAACAGATCAGGCACCTGGCTGCTGCAATCCAGCCACCAGCAGTCCTTCATTTTCACCTGGATCTAGCACAGCAAGTCACCTACACTCACAAACCCTGCACCTGGAGGAGATGGGGGTGTTCTGTGCTGTTTGTAAAGAGGTTTATTGCTCTTTGCATCATACAAGCAGCTGCAGTAGTATGACTCTACATGCTCCCCCAGTCCTGCCCAGTTGCACAGAGGGAAAACAACTTTTTGTTACATTCTAGATGGGCAGCTGGGACAGGGGAAGAGGACAGATCTCTCCATAAATATACGCACGCACAGAGTCCTAAACAGACTATTCTTTCTATGTAAAAAAGGTGCATTTATACAGCACCTTTCATCAGGGATCTTAAAGCACTCTGAAATACCAAACATCACCACAGACCCCTGCAAGGGCTGGGGTAGTCCAAGAGAAACTGGGAGAGAGCTCTTACAATGCCATGTTTCAGCGGACTGGTGTAACGGCAAGAAACCACGTAGGTAACCTGAGAAACTGTGTGGGGCTCCAGGGAATTTTTGCTTTTAGGAAGTTTCCATTTGCCTCTTTCAAAACTTTCTCTTTTAAAACATCAACTAAAAGATAATTTAAACGGTGTTCAGAGACAAAACCCTAATTCTGGTACATTCTGGAAAGCTTAAGTCAGCTCCACAGCTCTGCTGCATGCTCTACAGCTCTCCAGCCATTGTCAAGATACGCCAGCATGCACATAGATGGTTGAATATATCAAGTAGTGATAAGAAGAAGCCAATGCAATTATTCTTCGCTCTTCAACACTGAAGAATTAAAGTGGTGCTTTAAAATTGAAACTAACAAATCTATACCATTAAGAGATACCTTTACCCCTTCAGATTAGTGCAATAAGGCCTTATCACAACTAAAATTAGAGCTAATAGGTGTTTGGTAACTAAATAAAAGACTTCAGTACTACCTCCCTTTTGGCCTCATCTAACCCTGAGATTAGCTCAGTTGGCTAGAGTTGGTTGTGGGTCCCTTCCAACTCAGAATATTCTGTGATTCTGACACTGTATTTGAAACTGTGGGACCTGGGTGTATGACCCACCTCCACGCTAGAAGTACTAGGATTTTCTCTCCTTCCCCCTCTCAACAGCCTAGTTGCTATGTGAAAGAAAACCGATCAGGTAGGCCAGAAGGCAGCTGCAGCATGCTCCAGACAGGTTCATGGAGCACCTGCAGAGCAGTTCTGCCCCACTGTTACGCCTCTAAGTGGTTGTGCCAGAGCAGGTCCATCACGATATGTGACATGAAGACGTCAGTCGAGAAGGATCAGAAGCAAGAACATACAGCAGGTGGGGAGTGCTATAAAGGAGTCAGGGTGAAACATGCTGGTTCTGGGAGTTAAAAGAGCAATCCCTGCTCTATGGTTGCCTCCCCAAGCTGCATGCACCCCTGCTCTTTCCAAAGAGCATAAAGAAGGCCTTTGCCTGGATCTCAGAGTCCATCCTCCCTGGGAAGTTTTCCACTGTAAGCTACTGTCTTCAGGTACAGGATCCCAGCAAAAACATCTGGCACAGCATCCTCTTTCTCCTTAAATCCAAGAGCTTCACCCCCAAGACATGCCATTTGCTCCTGAAAGGAGAGGCCAGCAGTTACAACCAACCTTTATTGGGGTTAACCAGTGCAATGTAATGGACGTTTCCAGCAGCTGACAGGTACCCCATGGATTCAGGTCTTCATTGCAGCTGAAGGTATTGACAGCTACCACATGTAGTTGTACCCTGTAACTGCGCCTCATCAGCAGTTAAAGCCAGGTAGAGAGAGTAAATAGCACTTCATCGGAAGAAATCCAGAAGCACTTTAATGAGGAATGGCCAGGCTAAGATGAAGGTGACTTCATTTTAGTAGCTGGATCCTGCACACATCTCTTCAACTGCAGTCTTTTTATTAGTCACATTTTTATGGGTGCCAAGAATCTAGCTACAAAGAACACTGTACAACTCAGACATGGAAAAAGTTAGTTCTTTGTGGTATCACATTTTAGATGAAAAACCACTTCCTCTCTTGCACAGCAAAGCAAGAAAGCGTAGGCTTCAGTTTTATCAGTCATTGCATCTGTGCCTTCTTAACAAGTTTAAAGTCTGTGAGCCAAAAATGTATCTTTCCCTCTTTTACATTCATGTAAATTTGAAACATGTATAGCTTCACTGGAGTTTACAATGGTTAAAATGATGAATGCTGGAATTTTGTTTTTTTTCATTCAAGAAGAACAAATCGTTTCATGGAAGAATATGCTTTCACTTGAGGAGGCTCAGAAGTTATTTCTCAAACTAGACCAACAAACCATACCGATTTTCAATGTGCTGCCGCACATGGGTTCACAGGGGGGGTTTCACACATGTTATCTGCTGTGGGGTAACAGCACAGCTCTGTAGTGAGAGGAGTCTCTGGGGAAAAGGAAGCACTCACTGTTGCTCACAAACCTTCTGGCTAGTCCCTTCTGGTCACAGCACAGTCTGTTTTAACCATTTTGACCATTTAAAGACCTTTTCCTCTTCTGGCTCTTGTTATTAGTTCTTGTTATTCCAGCAGAAAACCACAATTATCTATTTCAAGGTTTACTTTATACCCTGAATTTTCACTAGGAGAGTAGAACAGGTTGGCAGTGGGCAGGTGTATCTTTCTGTGCCCTATCTCATGCTACTGCTAACACATTCAGGTATCTTCAAGAGGGACGTTACTTCTTCAGTGTCTTCCCTCAGTTGAGGAAAGTGTAATTCTCAGGGTATTTCTGTGCTCATCCCTAACTTTTTTATCTGCCCGTCTGCTTAGCTAGCTGTCTGGTTTGATATTTCTAGTTTGCACTTAACCAGGCTGGATATTTCCCCTTTGTCTTTTCCCATAGTCCTATGCATCAATCAGAGCTTTTTTTTTTTAATTCTTTTTGCAGCAGATAGGGAAGAAATATAGATGAAGCCATGCTTACAAACGCCTCCACAGAAGAAATCAACACCACACAAGAAGCTCCGGCTATATCAACCTCAAGATGTGGTAATAATTTGAAATAGAATATAGGCCCCTAAAGTATTTAAAAAAAGAGTAATTACATCCTGCACTTATGTAAGAAAAATATCGACCTCTTAGTAGGAACTACAGTATGGCTAATAACAATATATCCCCGTGAACTAAAGGCCTGGTTCTTATTATAACCATTTAACTGATGAATAATCTCATATGTATCAAAACCAAAATAATTTATACAGAAATTACACACATTTTGGTATCAGAATAGGAAACCCTGCCCATGTGACCTTCTTTAAGAATGAGATTTTCACATTTCTAAACTGTTAATAACTGATGTAATTATTAAGGGTATTTAATTTGTTGGTTTTAATAAAATATGACAATAGCTGATGAACATTTCACCAGAATGTCACTGCTATCGCTTTCCCTCTGGCATCTCAGCTTTCCAGTGTTCAGAAAACAGTTTCAGCATTCCCGTTTGAGTTTTTCAATAACAAATCTCAGATCTCTAGTCAGCCTAGAATATTACATTACCAGTCTTTTTCAGAAACATCATAATTCACACATTCTGCACCTACTGACTAAGTAGAGAGCAAAGCCATCCGTCACTGGAATTAGTCTCCCACACAGCTGCCACTTGTAAGAAAGGGAAATCCAATGCTTCTTTCCCCATCTTCAGTCATTCCCATCTCTTGATATCTGACATGGAACACGTTGTTGGATGACACCCTCCAGCACTCTTTGCCCCAGAATTTTGCCCTTACAAGCCTGATACACCAAAACCTTTGGCCTGTTTCTAAGCTTACAGAACAGTCGCTCTACCATGCTGCTGATTTTTCAGACTCACAGTTGTATTTTTTAGCAATATTTTGTATGAAGTTATTTTATATAAAAGGTTGAGCTCTGGGGAAAGTTTAAACCATACCCCTCCAGGAATTACTGAGTTTGTTGACTGTGAGGTGAAAAAAACCCTCCTAAATTTTCGAACTTTTTAGAAACATTTTAAACAAGTACAACTAATTAGAGCCTGATCAAAGCCAAGTGAAGCCCTCTGGAGCAGCTGCATTCCCTATATTTGTGAAAATCAGGCCATTTAGATAGCTATTTAAAAATGGAGTATTGGAACTAAGCCAAAGCCCTTTGAAATTATGGGACTTTTTAATGACTTCAATGCAATATGTATCATAACTTTAGAAAATAAACTTATTTTCTTTAATTCTTTGTTGCTGCTGACTGACACGACATAGATTGGGACATTTTTCAGCTGCAAAAATCTACATAGGGTGAATAAATTCACACAGCATTGTTTAGGTTGAAAGAGACCAAGATCTTGAGATAATCTAGTCCAATCCTCCAGCTCAAGCAGGTTGCCTCAGACTGCATCCAGTTGGGTTTTGAGTATCTTGAAGGATGGAGACCCCATAACCCCTCTGGGCAACCCATGACAGTGTAGAACTAATACAGTTAAAAACAATAATATAACTACTACTACAGTTTAAAAAAAAAACCAAACCAAACATTTACTGTTTTTCCCTTGTCCACCAAGGTAGTCATACCAGTGTAGAAGGCAACATGGTTGCTCTAGAGGGACTTCATCCTGATAAATCAACCCATGCTGATGACTCCAAACCACCCTCTTGTCCTTCATGTGTTGCAATATGCCTTCCAGGAAGTTTTTCTCCTTCACCTTCCCAGGCATCGAGGTGAAGACGACCAGCAGGTAGTTCCTCAGCTGTCCCTTCTTCCTTTCTTGAATATAGAAGCGATACAGAAGTTCCATCAGTCTTCAGGAGCCTGTCCCAGTCATAATGATCATTTGACATAGTCAAAGATAATCAAGAGTGGCTGGCAATGACATCAGCCAGTTCCCTCAGCTCTCATGGGTGCATGTACAGTATGTTTAAGTGCTCCCTAGTCTGAGCCTCCTTCACTGAGAGTAAGTCCCAGTTGTTCCAGACTTTTCCCCTTAGTCTCAGGAGCCTGGGTTTACCAAAAGCTAATTTTACTGTTTAGGTCTGAAGCCAAGATGACACTTGCTGACCTCTCCTCATTTTCCCACTTTTCAGGATGGTCCTTTCTGGAGCTTGAAGGAGGTGATCCTTCAATATCATCCAGCTCTCCTGGACCCCTTGTCTTTTCACGGCCATGTCCCATGGAATTCTTCCAAGCAGCTCTTTAGGCTGAAGTCTGCTAACCAGAAATCCAGGGCTAATTTTTGGCCTGCTCCCTCCTCCACCATCTCATAGTTACTGCAGCCAAGGCTGTCTTTGACTTATGTCCTAGATCAGTTCTTCCTTATCTGAATTAGGTCCAGGAAAACACCCTTCCATGTTGGCTTCTTGATTACTTGTGCTAGAAAAGTTGTCATCAGGGCACTCTAGAAACTTCCTGGATTGCTTGTGTTCTGCTGTTATTATCCTTCCACCAGCTGTGGTGTGGGTCCTCCATGAGGAAAAGGGCTATGAACACGGGGCTCCTTTCAGTTTTTTGAAGGCCTTATCTATTACTTCTTCCTAATCAGGAGGTCTATAGCAGATACCCACTACAACATATCAGACTGCCTGATCCCTTTTGACCCATAAACTCTTGACCAACTCCTGGCCCATTCCAAGGCAAAAGTTGTCAAAAATCAATTTACAAGTCCCTATAAGTAAGAAAGGACAACACCATTGTAGTCACTTGCAATGAAAATAAAAACCAACCCAAACCCTTAAAAACTAACACCCCAAAAACACAAACAACTGCGTGCACTCTCACCAGTTACAAAGGTACACTGTAGAAGTTCATTGTGCCAGGTCAACCTTCAGTTTTGGAATGTCACACCTGGCAACACTCAAATGTATGACTAAACACTCAAGGACTGCAAAACTCAAAGTCAAGGTTTTCTATCTGGCCTCCAAGGAAAAGAAACTTAACAGTGATGCTGCAGGCCTGAACTAAACCCCATGGACACACTTCAGTGTAGAAGTGGGAGGAGTTTTGGAGAGGTACAGACCATGAGGTGATAAATTAGGAAAAAACCTCTGGGAGCAGCCTGTGATGATCTGTGCAAGCACAAATATTGACAGAGTTGGTGATTTCACAGCGAGTCCAGCCTGTCCTGACACATTGTCAGTGTTGTACGTGGCACGGCACTGGAGGATCCCGCACACACAGAGAACCACACATCCTCCGAGGCCAACAGGGCAACACCCCTGCGACTCCAACAGTTGTAACCAGGCTCTGCAGAGAGTCCAGGCCACCAAGTCAGTCCAAAAGGTCAAGATAGAAAGGTGACTCCAGGCGTCAGGATCTGTCCCCAAATCAGGAGGGCACCTGGTCAGGTGCAACGGCAGGCTACGGAGGTACTCCCAAGCAAAGGGAGTTGAGGCCTCCATAGGCCACAGACAGGGAACAAACACAGAGCCAACCCACCTAGAGAGGGAGAAGGTCAGGACCAACCACTCTCAGAAGGCGACAGGCAATGAAGAGACATCTGGATACAAGACAGCCTTTCTATTTGTGAGGCAGCATTTTGCAGGATAAAATCATAGAATCATTTTGATTGGAAAAGACCTTTAAAATCACTGAGTTCAACCCTAAACCTAACACAGCCAAGTTCACCACTAAGCTATGTCCCCAAAAATATGTTTGCCACAAGGGAAAATTGCTATTTTCCTTTAATTTTGATACAGTGAGATCCCTCTCAGGTCTTGCTTCTATGCTTCTCAGCCTCTCCTTTACTTCACAAGGCTATTTTCTGTTGCTCTAATAATAGATCACACCGTAATTCTCACCCTAAACCTATAATTCTTGATGCAATCCAAGTCCTACCTCTGCTTGTCTGGAGTTCAATCTTGACTGTCTAGCAATTGCTGAAAATGAAACTCAGACTATGCTTGACTGAGCATAGAATTTATTATTCAACTCTGTGTTACTATTACATAGAGCTCAATTATCATCTCCTGTCTCTTCCAGAAATCTGGATATGCTCAATGATAGATATTACTGAGATCTCACAAAAAACCCTATGTCTGAATCCAATGCTCTTCCTTTAGTTTCTCGTTTCATTCCTATATGACAGTCCGCTATCTTTTACAAATCTTAATTATTTTAAGTCCCAGTTGGCTTATTTCCCTAAATACTGTTGCCTTGGTTAAAGACCCACCATGGTACCACTTTATAGATACTTTGAATCTAAAGGTTTCTACTGCATAGTAGTCTGAGACCTCAGTTTGCCCATTTGACCAGCATTTTTAAAGACTTAATAGCTGTTTCACTGCATCATTATCAGGATGTTTGAGAGGTAAGAGCTCCACTGCTCTCTCCAGCCAGGAGGAAGTATGATTTGTGCAGTTCAGCATTTACACAGTGACCTTTTACCAGGTGGAAAAGAAAGGGTAAGTAGGAGACTGCATCACAACCGTATGGTTTTTATAAGAGTGTACATATTATATAAAATCTGTCTATCCATTTACAGAAAATGTGTAATATGAAATATCAATACATACATAAAAATTGCATTGATTCCTCCCTGACCAACTCTCTTGTTTATGTAAAGATTTCACAGGGACATTTGTACTTCTGCAAAGTGCTTTAAGGCATTTATCGTAAATATGCTGCAAATATGGAAATTGATTGATTGACCTCGTTGTGAGACTAGTGTTAATAAAACTCACTGGCAAGTTATCAAGAGACACAAAACAATGCCATCTATGTCCTTTCCCCAAGAGATAGAAGCATTTTTCCTGACTCTCTGCAATAGCTCATTTGCAAGTCTCAAGGTCACAGTGAGTAAATCCCCATCACCCATTACTGCCTGGCCTTGATTGTCTCACTGGTTGCTGTTTAACCAGCAGTGATGGAAGCTGGTGATCAGACTGTTTGGTCTTACCAACAAAAGCATGTCTTGTGTGTACTGAGGCTACACGAAGATAAGGTATGCTTTAGAAGTGTTTCATAAGTGGTCCCATCCTTCCGTGACACTAACATGAGGCTGCTCAGCGCCAGGCTCTGCACCACAGGGACGGCACTGCAACCCCTGGGTGCCCTCATCCCATTCCCAGGGCAGGTGAGAGCTTGGGTCCTGTCCTCAAACAGCCTTCAAAGGAAACAGGACTCCAAAGTTAGGGGATTGTTCTGTGATCTTTGCTCTTAGGCAAAGCTTTATTACATTTCTCTGTTATTATGTTTTCCAGTTGATGGCTATCCGATATTGTAATGACAAGTAACGTCATGACAAGCTGGAATGGTGCCTCAGACACTTCCTCTACTGTTCATGATCCCACTTCATAATTGTCCGATCCTAAGACTAATAAAACCACTGCTGTTACTTATTTATTCTTCTGCTGAACCCACTAATCTGTATGAAAAACTGGTATATATTTGTTTCCCAAAAGATGGTCTGTTTTGATAGGAATACATCCAGAGATAAGGATCAACTGCTGCCAGTAGCAGTTTTCCCAGTGACTGATCAACACAGACCAGTAAAAAATCTTTTCTTAACTTTTGGTTGAGCCTCAGCTCAGCCAGTGGTTTTTAATACAGTTTTTTTCCACTAAATTCAGTTTCTGTTTAGATTCAATACTTGCTATATTCCATGTTTATTGGGCTTATGCATCATAACCAAGAAACCTCTTGATATTTTTTTTTTGACAGCTGAAGTGTGATGAGTTCTTCAAACTCTCAGGACAGCATCTTCTCTAAATGCAAGAATCATTTCAGAGGCATTTTTCTAAGCGTTTTTTTCCCATACTTTTTCTCTAAATGAGGTCAAGAGAACCAGACAGACTGTTCCAGTGCTGCGCCCACCAGTGTCAGCAGCTGAAACTGCCAGGGGTGGGGAACCTCAATGCATCCCACTCCTACCAGTTTGATGTTGGTGCCAACAGTAGATGCTCAGAGCCTGGAGAGGGATCACAGGTCAGCAGGAGAGCACCTGAAGAGCAGCACAGAGGAATCCCAGCCTCCCCATCCAGTATGTTGGCTTCATCAGGGCCCAACTTAAATGCCTCTATGTAGATACACATAGAATAGGGAATAAACTTGAGGAATTTGAGATGTGCACACACCTGAAGGGCTGTGATCTTATTGGTAACACCACTGAGACACGGTGGGATGATGGCTCTTACGACTGGAGTGTTGGAGTGGAAGGATACAGGCTCTTTAGGATAGGCAGGAGCGGGTGTTGCCCTCTATGTCAGGGATCAGCTGGAGTGCGTGGAGCTCCACCTGGGGATGGATAAGGAGTCTGCTGACAGCTGTCGGTCAGGATTAAAGGGAGGTCAGGGACAGATGAGGGTCTGCTACAGCCACCCAACCAGGAAGACGACATGGATGAGGCCCTCTACAGACAGATAGGCGCAGTCTCATGTTCACAAGCCCTGATCCTCTTGGGAGACTTGAACCACTCCAACATGTGTTGGAGGGACAACACAGCAAGGGCATAAGCAACCAGAAGGTTCCTGGAAGGTGTTGGTAACTATTTCCTTCTGCAAGTGACAGAGGAGCCAACAAGGAGAGGTGATATGCTGGACCTTGTTCTCACAAACAACAAGGAGGGGCTGGTGGGGAACGTGAAGCTCCGAGACAGTCTGGGTTGCAGTGACCATGAAATGGTGGAGTTTGGGATCCATAGGTCAGAAAAAAAGGTGCACAGCAAGGTGGACCCTGTACCTCAGGAGAGCAGACGTTGGCCTCATCGGGGATCTTCTTGGTAGAGCACCATGGGATAAATCCCAGGACAGAAGAGGGGACCGAGAAAGTAGGCTGATATTCAAGGGTCACCTCCTCCAAGCTCAGGAGTGATGTATGCCAACAAAGAGGAAGTCAGACAAAAGCAGCAGGAGGCCAGGATGGATGAACAAGTTGCTCCTGGACAAATTCAAATGCAAAAAGGAAGCCTACAGAGGGTGGAAGCAAGGACAGGTAGCCTGATAGAAATACAGAGAAATTGTACAAGCAATTAGGTTAGGAAAGCTAAAGCCCTGATAGAACCAAATCTGGATAGGTATGTCAAAGGCAACAAGAAAAACTTCTATAGGTACATCTGTGATAAAAGGAAGACAAGAGAAAAGGAAAGCCCTCTCCAGAAGAAAACAGAAACATGGTAACCCAGGACACGGAGAAGGTTGAGGTACTCAACAACTTTTTTTGCCTCATCTTCATCAGCAAGTGCTCCAGCCACACTGACCAAGTTGCAGAAGGCAAAGGCAGGGACTGCAAGAAAAAACAGCTGCCCACTGGAGGAGAAGATCAGATTCAAGAACACCTAAGGAACCTGAAGGTACACAAGTCCATGGGACCTGATAAGGTGCATCTGGGGATCCTGCAGGAACTGGTGATTGATGTGGCTAAGCCACCATCAGTCATACTTGAGAAGTTATGGCAGTCCACTGCTTGACACTGATACGGAACTGTCAGTTCCCTCTGACTGAAAAAGGTGAAACATAACCCACATTTTTAAAAAGGGGAAAAAAGGAGGACTCAGAGCTACAAGCCAGTCAGTCTCACCTCAGTGCCCAGTAAGATCATGAAGCAGCTCCTCCTGGAAACTGCTAAGGCAGATGGAAAACAATGAGGTGATTAGTGACAGCTAACAAGGCTTCACTAAGGGCAAATCATGCCTGAGAAATTTGGTGTACTCCTATTATGGGGTTACAGCATTGGTGGACAGGGGAAGAGAAACTGATGTCATCTACCTGGACTTGTGAGACATGGATTTGATGGATGGACCATTCAATAGAAAAGGAATTAGCTGGATGGTCAGACTCAGAGTTGTGATCAACAGCCTGATATCCAAGGTCATTATTGAGACTGACACTGTTTAACATCTCTGTTGGTGACATGGAGAGTGGGATCAAATGCACCCTCATAGATTTTGCCAATGATATCAACCTGTGTGGTGTGGGAGACACACTGGAGAGAAGAGATGCCACCCAGAAGGATCTTGACAGGCTTGAGAGGTGGTCCTGTGTGAACCTTGTGACATTTAACAAGGCCAAGTGCAAGGTCCTGCACCTGGGTTGGGGTAATCCAAGCACAGACACAGGCTGGGCAGTGAATGGATTGAGACCAGCTCTGAGAAGAAGGACTTGGGGATATTATGTGATGGGATATTATGTGATGAGAAGCTCAGTGTGACCCAGCAATATGCACTTGCAGCCCAGCAAGCCCAATATACCCTGGGCTGCATCAAAAGAACTGTGGCCACCACGTCAAGGATGTCGATTCTCTCCCTCTACTCTGCTCTTATGAGACCCTACCTGGAGTGCTGCGGTCAGCTCTGGGGTCATCAGCTTAAGAAAGACATAGAGCTATTGGAATGTGTGCAGAGGAGGGTGAAAAAGAGGCTCAGAGGGCTGGACCACCTCTCCTATGAAGACAGGCTGAGAGTTGGGGTTGCTCAGCCTGGAGAAGAGAAGGCTTCAGGGAGATCTTACAGTACCTTCCAATACCTAAACAATGCTGCCAAGAAAGCTGGAGAGGGACTTCAAAGGGCAGGCAGTGATAAGACAAGTTTTAAATTGAAGGAGAGTAGGTTTAGATTAGATATTAGGAAGAAATTCTTTACTGTGAGGGTGGTGAGGTACTGGCACAGGTTGCCCAGAGAAGTTGTGGATGTCCCATCACTAGAAGTGTTCCAGGACAGGTTGAATGGGGCTTGGAGCAACCTGATGTAGCAGAAGGTGTCCCTGCTCAGAGCACAGGGGTTGGAACTAGATGATCTTTAAGGTACCTTTCAACTCAAACTGTTCTATGATCATAAGTCACCACTGTCCACTCTTTAACCTTCCTGCCTACCTCCTCAAGAGCCTCATTCAACTTTCTGCCCCATTATCAGATTGGAACTTGTGTTCACTTAACCCTAAATCCTTTTAAGAGCTACTTTCCACAATGTTATTAGTCATTCTGTAAGGTTTTTCTGAATTTCCTTGTGTTCATTACTTTGCAAATGGCTGCAAAAACATACTTTGTTTCACTGGGGCACACTAAGAAAGTAATTTACACTGCTCAGTGTAGCTGAAAAATCCTTAGCATAATTTACCAGTGCTAATAGGGGAAAAAAGTGTTGAACTGGATTTTCCCTTGGAGTTTCTAAAACCCAAATATTTTTGGAACGCAGTTCAATTTCAACAAAGTTGTAATAGAAACCAGGCACAATATTGTGAAAATGGGAGCCACAGGTCTTCTAGGGGTCTTCACCTCTGCCTTCCTGCATGGGAAACGTAAAAGTTATGAATTTCACTCCAAATCAGAGTATTCCAACTATAAGAATCTGCAACAAATTTTGAAGTCCAAGTCCTCTGCAGAAGAGTATCACTTCTCTCCAGAGCTCCATCACTTGCTCCTCTACCAATCTTTGTGTCATCTGCAGCTTCTCACTAGCAAACTAGAAAAGCCATTGTTCATAGGGAGAGTAACATAAGGAATATCT
The DNA here is from genome assembly GCA_013399855.1 of Oxyruncus cristatus. NCBI lineage: Eukaryota > Metazoa > Chordata > Aves > Passeriformes > Cotingidae > Oxyruncus > Oxyruncus cristatus. The sequence goes on along the minus strand of VXAY01006546.1, from coordinate 136,150 downwards.
CCAATGTCTTTTTAATCTGCTTTGAATGTAGTTTAGCAGCCGGTGACAAGGAGCTGAGCCAACTCAAGAAGCTCAGCCAACTCTGTGGACCACCAGCAAGTGGTGATGCTTGTTTCCAGAGCGGGAAATCCTGCACTATTTGTTTCTGTTTACCCTTCTGGTTGTGCCTCCTCATTAAGATTCCTGAAAGGGGTGTCAGGCAGCTTGCCTTGTATTGTATTTCAGTGTGCTTGGTATGACAAAACTTAGGGTTATATTCTCCACCGATATAAGTCCGTATATCGCTCAGGGATGCTTTGTGTCAACTTTACCGGTATCTTGAGATTCAGGGAAGAAAACAGAACTGACAGAAGCTAACTTCTTATTTTCAAATAAAATACTTTTCAGAGTCACTCCGAGTTCTCCTAGTTTGAAGACAAATGCTAAATCAGGCATGTGCTTTGACACACATAGCCATATCACCTAGGGGACGAAATAAGGATCAGACCAGGCCATGAATAATCCCCCATCATTGCTTCCAGTGGGAGTGTATTCTGTGGGGCAGAAAAACTGATTTTGCAATTTGCTTTTAGTAGGCGTTTTGGAAGGCTTTTTCCTCTCCCTTTCTCTGTTGCCTATTAGCATTTTTCTTCCTCTCTTTTACCACTTGATCAAGCTGGAGTAGAAAACTTAAGGAACACTGATGAAAAGCCCTCCTCTACTGCCTTTAGACAGTCTATTGTGAGGACTCACTACATGGTGGTTGTTCAGGACATGAGAGCCCAAACAGACACCCCATGGAGTTAGTTGTCACAAGCAGTAAGGTTGCCAACTTGCAAAACAATCCCTCTTCTCCAAAGGAAGATGAGGCTCAGGATAACCATGGCTAAGCCAGAGCTTTGTCACAGACCTACGTACGCTGGTATCCTTGCTTGCTTTCAGCCAGGGAAGGGTAACAGGAATCTCAGGGTTATCTGCTTCAATTATTGGCTTTTGGAGCTTCTGTAGCCTTTCACTATACATTTATATATGAGTGAGCAGCGGGGTCTCCAGTACACTCATGGACCTCATGCACCCTCCAGTTCCCATTGCACAGAGACAGCATTACAAAAGCAATCCAAAACCAGCCAAAGTCAAAAGGACTCTAAATTGATCTTTTTCCAATCAGGCCTGAATAAGTAAGATTAAATAAACAAATATCTAAGAATCACAAAAAGAATGTGTCACCATTTCTAATCCTGTTGATTTGACAAGAAAAATACATAGAAAGGCTGTACCTGTGTGCACACAGCTTAACCTCCTCTTTGAACTCCTAAGAGCCTTTAACACAGCCCAAGTTACATGTAACTCTCATCTCTGCTTTAAACTTGAGTTACACACCTCAGCTCTGCCCATCTGGGAACACAGAAACAGTGCTCAAGCCCAGGGACCACGAGAAGCAGCCAGGACTCAAGTCCTGAGCAAATGCTTCTTCATACGTGTGTTTTGTTCATACAAAAGTTTGCCCTGGATGCCAAACCTATCAACCAACTGCTGCTCTCTGCTCCCCTAAATACCTCAGCCAGTGTTTTATGCAGTGTTCCTTCCAGAAGCTGCCCCAAGGTCTGCACACAGCGCAGTGCCACAGACCCCTGGGATGGCTTACAGACCTTCTTTGCTGAGGGGGGAAGAGCCCCAGAAACATGTGCAGAAGGTGGGAATGTTGCAGAAGGGAGACAAATATTTGTAAACAGTTTCATTCATCATCCAGCAGATATGAAACAGCAGAAGCAATGAAATAGGAGCTTGTGCCAGTTCCCTCTTCACAAGCGCTTGCAAATAACACTTGTCTCACCCCTTGTCACCTCCCAGACCAGTCAGAGCACTAGTCCATCACACTCCTTCACGTCAGCTGAATCCATGTTCTGCAATAACAGTGCCACCTCTCATATATTCCAAGACTGTGGGTTTCTTTTAAATACTTAAACTTTAATCTCTTCTATTTCCCTTGAAAGACCAGCAGGAGGACTTGTCAGCAACTTACCGTGCAAGAAAGAAGTGGATTGTTAACATGGATAACACTTGCTGTGTGGCTACACTTCACATGAATAAAATGTGAGCTCTGAATGCAAGTACATGGCTCTGGCTCCTATGTCAGAGAGGGTAAAACCAGCCACTCAAGGTGTGACTGTGCAAAATGATGCCTGCATTGCTCCAGGCACCCAAGGCTTGTTTCACAGAGCCAAGGTCCTAAAGGGATCAATATACTCAATAGCTCTAACCCGACAGCTGCAAACCTTGTGAGAGTACAAGGGTTGGGAGCGTGAGCAGCAGCCAAACTTTGTTCTCATTAAACAGCCTCTCCTATTGCTGCTGTCAGAAACCAAATGCTGGTCTAGATGGTCCCCACAGGGGACAGCTCCTGTGTTCTCCTGCAGCCACATCAGCTGAAGAAACAGATCTAATTCCCCCCCACCTAATGTGCCCTCACTCGGGCCTCCTCTGACCCCCTGCTCTAGTGAATGTGTACCTGCACAACAGTACAGCCCACACAACAGTGCAGACCACATAGAACCACGGGACTATCGACCTTAGGGCACCTCGGGGTGCGTCCTCAGGCTAGGCAGCACTAGATTTCACCCAAGGAGAACAGCTGGGAGCAAAAGGTAAACATATCTCAAGCACATCACAAAGAAATACTGTGACGCTGGTCCTGGACCCTAGAAGATCAGCATGGCAACGCATCACCTCTCTGGCGGTGCTTCCACCCAGTGCCAAGCACAGCTCTAATGTGCTCAGAGCTGTCAGACAGCCACACTGGGCAGCAAACAGGCCCTGTCCTTGCTGGGCTGTCCAGACCACCAACACAAAAAGTTTCGGCTGCTTTTCTACTTGCAAGCAGTGAGCAAGGAAAAGGGTTCTTTTAAGGCCAGTGCAAATATTTCTGCAGGAGAAAATAAAAAAAATACCTTAGTCTTAACTTAGAAATTATCCCCCAAATCTACACCCACTCTCTTTTAAAACCTGTGGCCCAAATCTGCAGTGTAAAATGCTATTAGCCTAACCGGGGAAGGCAGAGGAAATCTCTAAACTTATTTCTGCCATTATTGCTCAGAAATTCATGAAGTAGAAATAAAGGATTCTGAAGAGTTATGACACATGACACATACCTCCTAAAGTCTATTGATTTAAGCCATGAGAACCTCGCTTCAGTTTGACCTCTGAGCCGTATTTGCATTTATTGTGCAATACCTGGCAAAGCAGTTGCACGTATGAGGTGTCAGCTACTCAACCCCTCAGTGACATCATCGGAGCAAATATGAAAAACAAAAAGTCACTCAACCAGTACGGCAGCTGCGTGGTGTGAAAAAAAACCTGTGTGTGACTTAAAGAAAGAACAAGATAAGAGTTAAGGGCGGAGAAGGGGGGGAAGGAAGAAGAGAGATCTACAACACTTAAGTCTGGAGAACAGAAGTGTTTTGCTGGAAGTTCTTGCAAATGAGTTGCAATGTAGTCATAACACGAACATTGGGAAACCATCAGTTCAAGAATATTTGGGGATATTTATTCTCCATCAATTTTTTAAAGACTGGATTTGCAAAAGCATTGAAGTGTCCCTTCCCCTCCACCGCTGAAATCCAGAGAGGCCTTCTGCTGTTGACGTCAGCAGGAACCACATTAGGCCAAAACAGATTATTTTCAGAAGTCTCTCTGAAATATAGTCAACACAGTCAAATAGTGCAGTTCCTACAGGCCTACTTATATTTACTAGGGAGTCATACTAAATTTGCTATATGATCCATGAAATCATAAAAAGCAAAAAGCTATAAAAAGAGAATAAGCCTGAGCTCTTAAGTTCAACACACAATTCTACATCATTACTTTAAAATATGATGGCATTGCCATAAACAAGTGATCTGCTGTCTTCAAGAGCAGTCACACTTGCATAAGGCTAGCACTGGAGTAACAGTTAAGGAAGCAGAAGCACTGCCCTTTTGGGGCAGTGGTTCCACCATCCCCAAAACCTGCTGGGGATCTATCCTTTACCCTTTCTCCCTGTAACATCAACTGAAAGGATGGAGGTTTTTTACTTTGTTCATTGATTTGAAAGGAGAGTTTCCTGGGAAGACCTGATGAGAAGACTTACTTCAGAAACACATCTGCCCCCAAGAAGACAACTCCCAGTGAAACCTGTTATCCAGTAAGAAACTGCCCAGGTGGAGAGGGCAGTCTTTGACTCACCGTAGGATGGGTGCTTTAACAGATACGCTCACACATGCAAAGAAATGTGTAAGATTATAGCCCCTGCATTCACAATATTTTCCCTATCCTTTTTTTTATGCAGACTATAAACTGATTTAAACTATTCTTTAAAAAGGCAACGCTACTGAGAAGGTGACAGAGTGGGATATAGGAGACGAGCTCTCCAGGAGGAGAAGGGATGTGGGTTTTGCTCACTACCATGCCCTGCCACCCACATGCCTGGGTGAGTTTTGCTGGCAGCCCTGCTGGTAGCATGGCTGTGATGGCCATGGGGACCACGGGTGAATCGGGTGACAGGGCTGGCGACAGCAGGGCAAAGAAAACGCTGTGCCAAAAGGAGCCTCAACGTCTTGGCAGCCAGGTCACCACTGGTCCCAACAGGGCTGCCCCTACAGAGGTCTCATGCTTTTTACAAGGACACCAACTGTCCTCCTGAGCCTATCAGCCCAGAAACAGAGTGGTGGCTCCATGATCCCTCTCCTGCCTGGCTGGGCAGGGTTGGTGTCACCTCCTGGATGAATGGCCCAAAGCCTTCCTTTGAAGCTGCCTGCTACAGCTATGACCCCATCAACTTGGAAGTTTTTAAGCACCTTCTTCAGCCTCTGAATATCTACTTTATTTTCTCTTTGAGATGAAAGAGTGACCTTGAAGAGTGAGTATGGAAGAGAAGGAATTTGGGGAACACATCAGTGACTGCAGCAGTCTTTAAGCTCAAGACTGACTGCTTGATGCAAAGCCCCAGCAAATGAGTGAAAACCTAAATTACACTCATAGACAGAGTGCATACTCAAAGCTGTCAACATCTATGCACTTCTTTTTATGCCCCTTTTATTACAGTATTTACATTTTCAGCTTAAGAACAAGAATATCTTAACAGATGTGCCATTTGTGAAACACATCACAAGTAATTGACTTTCATGCTATAAATACATCATATCTCACTTACCACGCCTGTGATCACAAGCTAAAGAGAGCCTGCAGAGTGGGAAGATGGTCATTTGAATTTGTGAAACTCTTATAGGATGCCTAACTCTAGTGCTAATTTTGGCTCATAACTTTTCCCTGCAGTAATATACATCCCTGTCAGACTCTTCCTTTAATCCATACACAGGCGCTTTAACATCCCAGGAGGATTTATGGCCAGTCCAGGACTGCCATGAAGTGGAGGACAATCAGGAGCTAGCCTTTAATGCTGAATGACAAGCTGGGACCAACGTAAGAGATCAGAGGTCACCACATCACTTATCACAACGCCACCCTTATGTGCCTTCTCACGGTAGCTCTGGCAGACGTCACGTATTCACTTAGCTGTTCCCAACGGGACAGGCATGAGTCAAGGAGCAGTTCTTGGCCTTTCACAAAAGATAATAATGACAGGAAGGAGTATAATTCTGATGAAAAAAAAAGGAGTTATTCTTGTTTGGTTTTGATATTTTTTTCGGTCTTGTTAGAGGTTGTTTCATTTTCAACAGCAACAGATTGCAGGGACAATCCCCAGCATAAATATAGAATCATAGAATGGTTTGGCTTGAAAGGGACCCTAAAGACCATCTAGTTTCAAGAGTTTCAAGAAACTTGCCCAAGTCTAGAGACACTTTCCACTAGACCAGGTTGTTCAAAGCCCTGTCAACCCTGTCCTTGAACACTTCCAGGGATGGGGCATCCACAGCTTCCCTCAGCAAGCTGTTCCAGTGCCTCACCACCCTCAGAGTCAGAATTTCTTCCTAATATCCAATTCAAACTATTCTTTCAGTTTAAAGCCATTCCCCCTTGTCCTATCACTGCCTGCCCTTGTAAAAAGTCCCTCTCCAGCTTTCCTTAGGTTTGCTTTGTTTTAACAAGGCCTGTTATGGAGCAAGTTTGACATGGCAATCAGCTCTACTAAAGCACAAGGATTATAACAGGCTCAGTGGTTTATGCCCCAGCCCACTCACAGCTTTTCACACAGCTCACAGTTTCCTTTTCACTGGAGTTTATCTATGGGGACTGCAAGTTCTAACTAGAGAAGTGGGGGTTTTTTCACCCACTTGTCCCTCTGCATGAGTTTCCTCTCATCTCTTCTTCTGGGTTTAGCCATGCTTTGCATAAGCATGGTTTTGTTCATACCAGATATGAAAATTCATAAAGTTCTTCTATGACCAGTGAAAAATAGTAGATAATTGCCCTGCCCAGCACCATAACTCAGTGGTATCAAAGCTGAGCTCAGAAACCAAAATAGACATGCAAGGCCTGGATACACTGCAATGCCTCTTGTGGGGATTACGGGCTTAAAATCTCATCTCTCATTCACTTTATCTGGGAAATTTGGTTTTAAGGGCTGAGGACTCTTCTGAACTCCAGAGGCTGACTGCCTTCACTTTGTCACCATAAAACAAACCCAACCATTAGTTTCCAGAGATGACACTCATGCTGCCCCAAGAAAGTCCATCTAATGGATGTGCCACACCTGGAGCAGCCAAGCCACCAAAGGACCCTTATGTTTCTTGTGCTAAAGCTCTGCAGGGCTGCCAGCCTAGGTACAAGCTCCACTGGGCAGCAACTTATCTGGGGGGAGCAGGGTCCTGTCTCTTCTACAGGGACAGGCACCAACCTGGCTGGTGCGCTGCCATGTGAGGGCTGTCTACAGCTCAGTCCTCATCCCTGGAAATTTCACAAGCTGCATGCTGGATGCTCAGAGCACTAAAACTTGTTTTCTGCAAAGGAGGGATGTGTCTCAGCCCTGAAACAATCACAAGGGACTGCTTCCACAGGAAAAGGAGAGGCTGAGGCCAAACACTTCCATGGGCCTCAGTGATCCTTATTACACATCGCTGAGGATCAACTATCCTTCAGTACCTGCTAATGTGTCAGGTGTCTCCTGAAGCAGAAGAGGCATGTGTGCTTCCTGCTCCAAATCTCTTGCACAGTAGAAAAGAAAAAAGTTGTGAGGTGGAAGAACTGGAAGGAAATGGGTTATGGAAATGACAAAATACGAGCATTTAGCCATATGCCTGGTACCCTTAATAAAATCTATTGCGTAGTTTGCTACGTACAAATAATGACAGTAAACTGGAAGTATGTAGGCAAAAAAGCACATGAAAGTCACAGCTGCCAAGAAAGAAATATGCCACCATCAAACACGACTATCCAGCAAACCAGCATCAGGGTCCATGAATTTGTGTCACCCCAAAGTACATATCCCCTCCCACACACTACTTCTCTCCACAAACTTCTTCTTTCTGCCTGATTGAGGCTTAGAAGGAAAGCTTTTTGAAAGAATACATCCAAACTTCTTCCACATAAGAGACAAAACACAAAAAAATGCAGCATAAATAATAAAAAACTATCTCAGAAGAGAGGGACAGGTTGCATCTTCTTTTGGCTCACTGTTGAGCACTGACTAGAGAAATAGAAGCAAGAGGAGGCTGTAAGACACCTACTCGCTGGTAATTCTGTCCATTTGTGGGGTCCTGGGGGGTAGGATTAAGCAGCCTCAAGAGAGCTGTGAACAGAGCTTGTTTGTGACATCCCTCAGCAAGTCATTACATGGGCACAGACCAGCAGTCAGGACAGTGCCAGCCCACCCCTGCGGAGGAGACCAGACAGCCTAAATAAAGAACTTATGATGAAGCTTTTTTTCTTCTCCCACTACTGACGGTATTAAAAGGACAAGAACAGAACATGAGGCAGAGAAGCTAGCAATTTCATCCTAAAATCAGATTATTTAATATTCCAAGAAGAAACACATAAGAGAATCCTCCCTGGCAAAACTGGCTACCCTGCCAGACTTGCTTACAAAATTCTTTAAAAGCTCATTTCTGTGCTGTGTCTCATGGGCCCCTTTGCCTGCCAAAAGCAAAGTCTAACTTTCCCAGTTTGGCCACTGTTTTGCATGTGATGTCATTTTTCAAGGGCTCTGCAGTGTGCTACAGTATTTGGACTATTCAGGCTGGGTTCAGTCTTTACCACCACCACAACCTGCAGAGAACATTGTCTCAAAGAATCAGATGTCCCGTCGGCAAAAAGGCCAAACATCATGTGGCAGGGCGGGAGCTGTGCCAGGAGCCCCATCCTGGCACTACCTGCTGAGCTCCCTAACTGCAGGTGGCAGGACATCAAGTCCCAAAACACAGAAGATGACCTATGGCATTCCTCATGCACACCCACCAGAGGATGGGCAGCTCAGCCTCCGCTGGGTGACCTACAAGCAAAGCCCCATGGATATGGTGCTTCTGATTTGGAGGGCCCCAAGCAAGGGCTCTACTTTGTCCAGGACAGCAACATTGCAGGAACCTGATGCAAGGCTAGGATGAACACACAGCACCACCCCTATCAAAACATGCTGTTCTGTTTTGAGCAGATGAATTGGGACAAATTTTCACATGCCCACAAAGGGAACCAAGTGCACAGAGACTTCACCAAGGCAGGTGTGCTACCTTCCTTCACACGTGCTCCCACCTGGCTTTGTAAGACAAGAAAGTTTTGCCATTGTACTCCATGTTCACACAAGCAACGCTTTCACAATCGTTTTCTCCAACCCTCCCCACTGTCTGTCTTCAGTCAGATTTGACAGAAAGCAGGTGCCTTTGAGGGCATTGCACTCCTATGTATTTTGTGGAAAGTGTGTCAGGCTGGAGGAACAAGACGTGAGAGCTACCCCATCAAAGGGAAACGCTTCAGTGGGCAATCAGTTAACAAAGGCTCTCCGATATTCTTTGTCTTAGGAAATTTATACCAGCATGAGATTAAAAGGTCTTCAAAGAGGCTAAATGATGAGGAAAATAACTTCAGCATGCTATCCTTTTGCTGTGAGAGACAGAAAGCAAGCACTAACCCACTTCATATGTACCAGCCTAATAAAGAAGGTAGCACACATGGAGTACCACGATGGGTATCCAGTGAAGTGGCTCCTAAGTTCTGTGACGTGTCACCACATCACTGAGAAGTCTCCAATCATGCAGTACAAAACTGAAACAAAGATTAACTGCACTAAGTGGCTGCAGTATTAGGGCTAAGAGAGAAGGGTAGGATTTGAATGACACAGTCAGAGGATTATTTTGGTTTGAAAAGACCTCTAAGATTAACAAGTCTCTTAACTCAGCCCTGCCAAGTCCACCACTAAACCACGTCCCTAAGCACCACATCTACAAGTCTTTTAAATACCTCCAGGGATGGTGACTCAATCAGTTCCCAAGGTAGCCTGTTCCAATGCTGGACAACCCTTTCCATGAAGAAATTTTTCCCAATATCCAATCTAAACCTCCCCTGCGCAACTTGAGACTGCTTCCTCTTGTCCTATTGCTCATTATCTGGGGGAAGAGCATGACCCCCACCTGGCTCCAGCCTCCTCTCAGATAGCTGTAGAGAGTGAGAAGGTCCCTTCTGAGCCTCCTTTTCTCCAGGCTAAACAACCCCAGCTCTCTCAGCTGCTCCTCATGAGACTTGTGCTCCAGACCCTTCCTCAGCTCCACTGCCCTTCTCTGGACATGCTCCAGTACCTCAGTGTTTTTCCTGTAGTGAGGGGCCCAAAACTGCACACAGTACTCATGGTGCAGCCTCACCAGAGCCTACCAACTCCTTGAAAAGACAGTATTTACCCACCACCAATTTAATATTGTGCCTTAAGTACAACAGTGCACTAATTATAGAAGATTTGCACAGTCAAATACTTTGAAAGACATTTAGGTCTCCTAATGAAACACCTCTCTGAAATATCGCCAGTTTACTCGCAGTATTTGTCTGTCATTTTTAAAGCCAACATTTCCTAATGCCATTTGAAGCACACAGGTAGGCAGCAGCCTTGTTACTCTTCCTTCTTGTGTGAATTCAGCCTCTGAGCAAAACCCAAGATTTTCATGTGCAGGCAAAACTGCAGGCACCAGCTAATGCACAAGTCAACAGCACTGAAAGGCTCAATACAACTCTTTCCTGAAAATTCTGGAGGTAAGCTTTTGGGGTGTTTTTAGTATTGAATTGACACATCCTAGAACAAAGATCAACAGGCTCTTGGCTCCTCGGCTGTAGAGCCAAGGCATTTTTCTCTCATAGCTGACCTGACATTTTGGAAAGGGACCCACCATTTGGCACCGCTGGGAGGCCTGAGCTGATGCTCTGAGCAGTCAGAAGGAAGGCTGCAAGGCTCTGTGCACAGTGACAAGTCAAAGTCAAGCCACAAGAAATCCACATCACTTGGCATGCCAGGTGCCTGGACAGAAAATAACCATGGGTCCATCTGGGACTCAGAAGACAGCTGCCACAGATCTGCCATGTGCTTGGCTCATTCCATCATCTCTGAAACACAGGGATGTAATGTTTGCTCATCTTTGCCTGAACAGCATCAGGCAGGAACCTTCTCTGACTACACGTATCCAGCAGCAAGCCAGGGTTTGATGTGAACTCCTCAGAGTAGCTCTATCCCAAATCAACACTTGGAATAACAGGCAATTCAGCATTAACCAAACCCCAGTCATTTTAATGCGTTTATCACTTTAAAAGCCACACAGCGAGCACATTAAACAAGCTAATCCAGCCAGCGCCAAGCACTGCCAACACACATCAATGAAGACGACGGAAGGCTTTGCCCTTGGCTTGGCTTTGGCAAGACAGGCAACGGGCTTTTTATTTGCTCTTCTGCGATTAACAGGTATCAAATGTTGTGCAGGTGTCAAATCTAGAGGAGAAAAAAAAAAAAGCTATCCCTCCAAGGTCAGGTAATCCATTGCTCTTTGTGCCTGCAGGGAAAAGGCAGCATCAGTGCACCCTTGCTCTTCCTATGCTTGTTCAGCCATATGCTGAAGTAACAGCGACTGTGGTATTGTGCGGCTACAATACGGAGGTATTTTATGTTCACAGCCGCGTTGTTGGTATATCAGCTGACACGTACCTCAGTTCTCTTTATTATGATTCATGCTCTGTGCTAATTAAACAGCACATGACAAATGCGTCGTTATTAACAGCAGCTGGAGAGCTAGTAAACCTTGCAGCAGCTTGAACAGAGAAACTGTGCAGTTTGATAACATCCTCCAGGTGTTGAGAGAGGGCTGATGAAGAATGCTGAATCCAGGCAAGGCATAAACACGTCTTGCCAAGTACCCATAAAGTAGTCGCAGCCTCTCGGCAGTGAAAGATGGCTGTGTGCTACATGCACAGACAGCTGCAGGTAATACCAAATCCTTACCTAGCTGCTTGCCATGTGCCAGACCTTCTAGACAAGGGTAGCCTGGCTGAGGCAGTTTCCCCTTCAAGCAGCCTGCAGTCACAGCAACCCTTTTTGCGTGCTGAGTATTTTACTCTGCACCAGGATCCTGCTCCAGATCTACCAGCCTAACCTACCAACGTGACCTTCATTTCTAGCCTCAGCCTAACACCCTCCCATCCTCATTTTTCCCTCTCTGGCTCTAGGGCATCATGGTGCAATGAAGCAGCTTGTGCCAATGTACATCATGAGAAGAGAAAAGCAGATCTTCAGCATCCTAGAAGGAGGCAAAAGAAAGTCAGAGTGATACCAAATACATTAACTTAGTTTAAATGGCAGCCAAGAGTTAAAACTTATGTGCATATGCTGTAAAGCTATTCTTTCCAGAGGGCAATTGCTCAACAGACTTTTAGAATCCTGTATAGTTATTGCTTTTTCCCTACACATAATCTCTTTGTCTCTCTAAAAAAATACTGTTGTCAGACTACATAGCAATGAGGAAGGAATGATGATTTGTGATGATTTGGTGGAAGCATTCTTTAAGAATAAGTAGCAGCTGATGCACTTTTACAGCAAAAGCCTGCATTTTTCATCATTGTTGTCAGGGGTTTATTTATACAGAGCAATTCATGTAGAAAACCTCCCCCCAGCACTGGGCAATCCAGGGCACAGCCACACTGAAAGTCACAGCCCATAACTGCAAAGTAAGCCTATACAAAAAAAATCCCCAAAACAAACAAACAAACAAAAAAGACCAGAAGAAAAAAAAAATAATAACAAAAGACCTTCAGGGATTTAACATCATCTAAGGCTCCCGAGAACAGAAGATGCTCCTGAAGCTCACGTGCTTGCACAGAACGTGGCAGTGGTGCCACAACATGTAAAGGGTGTCTCTGGCAAAGGACGTTAAAGCTTGGAAAAGCAGAAAGATTTTGGCACCTTGCTTAACTGGGAGAAGATAGAGATTTTGGATTTGTTGCTGACAAACATACACTATACAGGCAGTCCCATTAGACCTAGAGAGTCTTTCAAGTGTGAGAGGAACAAGCTCTTCATTTCAGTCCAGCTTAAACCTCTGCTGGTTTACGTGATCATCTTGGCACTGAGACCATTTGCAGAAGTTTCTTTCTATTGTTATTTCCTCTGTATGAATACCTACACGGGGCACTTTCATGTTTACTACTTGCATGACCTTCAAATGCCAGCCTGGTTTAATAGCACAGATGGAGACAGCAAACCCAACAAGTGCTCCCTGGCACCTGAATCCAAGGAATGTGACCGAGTTGTCACCGCCTGTTCCTGGCTACAGCAATTGAGCTCAGCAATGTCTGTTAGGCCACATCCCAGTCCTAAAGGAAGTCTTCAAGATATGTCAGCTAAACAAGCATAACAGAGACCCACAGAGATGAAGGAGCTATCAGGTTCAGCAGCATATGCTGCTGCTTCACTCTCAGCCCTGCTGCAACACACCCCCAAGAGCTCTCCATGTCCCACCTGCTCCGAAAGTGCTAAGGCAGCCACAGTGTTCACCTGGCTGCCTGTCCTACCCTGCTGCAGACTCAGGATACCTGCACCCAAGCTGGTGCACCAGGGCCATGGAAGGTGGGCCAGGGCCTGGCCGTTGTGCGACATACCATATCTGCACCTTTAGCCAACTCTTGTCCTTAGAGGCATTAGTTTTTCCCCACACACATACACCCTTTGACCAGTTCTAATTACTACGCCTGATCTGCACTTCCTGCGGCCGGACAAGGTCTGCCAACCCCTGCACCTTATCTGAGGCTGTGCTTCTCTCAGTAGAGTACATATCACCCTTGTCCTGACCTCCCATCTCCACCTACTCTCTGACTGCACATGGCAAACCCCCAGCACTCATGTCCCAACCTTCCCTGATCGCCTGCCCCTGCCCTCTATACCCCCAAACTCTTACATCCCAAGTGTCCCTGTGGACAGCCATGTTTGTGGGGTCACACAGCGGCAATGGCTCTCCTGCACAGCCAGACACCCTCACTGAGTCACTGTGGCTCCAAGAAAGCATCTGGAGCAATGCTGGAGCCATGTAAGTAAAGAATAGTCCATTGCTGAGTATTCCAGCCCTCTAGCTGTAAAATCAGCTCTCCATCATGGGTCATCTGACCGTCTAGTACCAGGGAACGAGCTGGACTAGAGGTGACACCACCCCCAAGGACACAGAGATCTATGTTTTGAGACACTGCATCTGCACCAAGCTGGTGGTCAGCATCTGAAGCCAGTCACTGTTTTCACAGAAAACAAACCATAATGCTGCTGGTGAACTTCCAGCATCCTTCCACTCCGCATCCAGCCAGAAGGATGAGCACAAAGTCCTTCAATTCACCCTGCAACTCAACTCCAGGGCAGCAAAGATGACTCCCAGCGCAGAAACAGAGGAGAGCAAGAACAGATATGGCAGAGGGGGCCTGGACCTGTCCACAGGGGCTGAGCAAACGCCACAGCAGGGAGCCCAGGGAGCAGTGCACTGCTCCAGCTCCTGAGCAGGTTATGCCGGTTATGACCACCTTGGGCACAGAGGCAGTAGTGTGATGCTGCAGGGCATGCTTTAGGCGTGGGAGGCAATGTCAGCATGCAGAACACTTACCACCTTCGAAAGACCTTTGAACAGGAGGTCAGTCATCATGCTACAGGCAACACAGTATCAATTTGTCCAGCACAAATAACATTTTTATTATCATTGTCCCGTGACTCAGCACTCTGCATTTTTCATTTGCTGCCATTACAAAAGAGCCAATGCAGAAGCAAGGGAGACAGATGTGAGACTCTCAAAAGGGACACTGGAGAAGTATGCCAAGGAGCTGGTACCACTAGCACAGCACGAGAGCCATGTGACAGCTGGAAGAGGAACGAGTACAAGTGACGTGTAGCCAAGCAGCATAAAGTCATCATGTGTGCGAGGGAAATCTTTCTGCATCTGCCAGCACAGATGTGTGTCAGAGCTTAGACACAGAGACGAATCTTGCACCTGCTGAAGTAAGTGGTAAGCCTCCCATGGACCAGGGCATGTTCCTTAATCTGTAGGTGAGCACCAGGATCCTTCCACAACTTGTTTGCTCTTCTGTGTCATGACAAACCAATCTCCCTTGTTTGGAAAATAAAATAGAACAAGTTTTACCAAGCTGTTAAGGCAGCTGGCTGATGAACAACACAGTGACGAGGTCAAGCAGCATTTTACATCACTGAAACAGCATGTCCCATGTTACACAAGAGGAAGCACAGGTAAGTTGGGTCCCACACTCAAAGTCAGAGCCGCTCCACAGCACGTGAGTGGCTTCCCGAGTACCACCACTGGCTGAGGCAGGCAGTGCATTCGGTCACCCCAAGCAGAGGGGGACTTGGGTGACACCTGTCCCCACCGGGTACAGGAGGTTAGCACACGTCTTTACCATCAGACCACGCCAGCTCAGGTAACTGCCACTCCTGGTTTGGGCCAAGAGCAATGAGCTACAGCGGGGTAAGGATCAGCGTTACCCCAACGAGCCTCACCTTGGTGTTTCTCACCTCACCTTGGGTGCTTCTGTAGGTCAGGTATCCTGCCAGCCCAGGCTTCTTTCTAACCTGTCAAAAAGTGACAGCACTCTCAAAACTAAATCAGTAGCCGTCCCAGGTTGCTACAGGCCTAATTAAAAGCAACTGATGGACATTTTAATATCCGTTGCTCTTGTATCAGTAATGGGGTTGCTGAGAGGATGCCCCGGTCTCAAGCTTCAAAAGGCAAGCCCGTCAGAGAGCATATTGGAGCCAGTACTGATCAGAACCACAGTCACAAACCAAAATTAATGCAGTTCAGTGTTAGACTGCAGCTTAACTGAGCCAGTGAGCAGGAACGTTCTGTGCTCTGGTAGGGTGTGAAGAAAAGGAAGCTTAGTAACTCCTACTTTCTTTCTATATATAGAGAATAGGCCAAATTCTGACCCTTTCTATGTTGCCTTAAAGCCAACTTCATTGTTGTTGTTCATGGTGGAAGCTGTCCAAGGAAAATCTATAGAAGCACTAAGAAGTACAAAAAGGCCTAGAGGAGGGGAAATACCAGCTAATCACATCTGGAGAGGTACCTTCAGAGGGTCCCAGTTGCACCATGTGTCAGCATGGCTGTCATTAGGTTTTCAACCCAGTCAAGGAAATCCTCTCCTAGTGAGAGACCGGGCTACGGGAGGCTGCAGCTCCCACATTCCCCAGGTCCCTGGAGCCCCACTGGAGTGGCAGGTAGTGCAGCAGTGGCTCCTACTAGCATCATGGTCCCCGTGCCTCACGGGGATTTCCCACAGAACAAACTCTTGCCCTTTCCTCCAGGAAAAGGGCAGGATGGAACTCAACTTCAGAATAAACCACCAGAAGATACAACAGGGCCCCTTTAAATCATGAGGACTGTACCTCCACACCTGCCAAAGATCAGCAATATACAGCAGAGTGTATTAATAACTTTATACCAAGGCAAGATAGGCTTCTCAAGACCAGCTACAAGGAGGATCTATTAAATCAATCACAACCAAAACCTAGACTGCCTTCAAGTGACTTCCAGTTAGGATGCAGTAATATTAATTTGTCTGTCTGAGCCCTTTAAAGAGCTACACTGAGCAGGAATTGTTTCCCAGGGGGCTAATTTTCATTATCCTCATAAATAAAAGGCTCTAGAAGTTCATATTTCTGATTTTTAAAAAACCCCAAAACCACATTATCAAATTAAAGAACTTGCTAACATTATGTCACTGTTGAGCTTTCCCCTTTTAGATACATCTTTTTTCCTACCCAACTGCCACCAAGCCAAAAGGGTAAAATCATGAAGCAGTGCCTTCTTCACATCTGAATACCCACATTTCATCTAAAGCTTTGATAAAAAAAAAAGGACATGATGACAGGAAAAAATTAATTGCAGATTTGTTGAATGGTTTGTATTCTTAGCAGGGAAACAAAGAGAGGAAGCCTATTTGATCATTCAAAGAATCAGGAGCCAGTTTGAAACAGAGCGATGAGCTTGGATTAAGGGGGCAGATTAGAAAGTGGAATTTTGCAAATCAATTTCAAAAATTCAAGAGCAAAGAGGACATGATGCATTTATCTGTTTATTGATCTGAGGAGTAACCACCGCAAGTAACTCCTGGAACTTTCTGCCATACATTAAAAATGAACCAAAGGCAAAGGTAGTAGTTTCCCATGCCTGAGAGGGGAACTTTTTACGTTTTAAAAATATAGACTTTATTACTGTATTAATGAAATTAACTATAAGTTATTAATAATTGTATTTTAATATGACTATATAATTTGCGTCGTTCTATAATATATACATTTACATGCACTAGGATTAGCTGCTCATCTACATCAGTATTTGCCCAGCCTGAACACTTAACTAAGAGCCTGGAAAAATCATGTTCTTATATCATATCTCAGACTTCATCAATTATGAGAGGCAGGTGGTGGAAAACTCATCTCCAAAAAACTGCAGGAAGAAACATCCATCATCTTCCACGCTGGAGGTCAGGCAAAGCCCTAGCATAAGTCAGGAATGTCACAGCTTCTCATTTTCCTCTGACAAACACTAGCTTGTGCAAATCACCCCCAAACCAAGACTGCTACAGTTTATGCAGTACAAGGCATTTTTCAGTTTGGCAGAGGATCCAGGAAAAAAAAAACCAAAAACAAACAACAACAACAAAAACACCTGAAGAAAAGACCCCAACTTACATGACTTCTAAATTACCTAAAATATCATTGCTCTCACCAACCCCCCCCACCCCTCACATGCACTTGTCTTCAAGTTCAGCATTTGCTTTCATTTCTCTCCATCACCACGAGCCCTTTCTTTTTTCCTTTTTTTCTTTTAACAAAATTCGTAATTGCAACTAATTCAACTCCTGAACAAAATCCATTGAGAAACAAAGTCATCTGGCTGACTGGAAATTGCTTTCCACTGCCCTCAGTTTGTTTGGGTTGGGTTATTTTTACCCCTTAGGTTGTCGTGTCGGGTTTTATCCCCCTGTTTTTATTTTTTTTATTTTTATACATGCCTGGTCAAAAAAAGATGCCACCCAACCATATTTTGGTCCCCATCCCTGGGATGACAGCAACAGCCAGCTCAGGGCAGGTATATGGTCTCCACATTTCCATACCAGGGGAAACTCTGCTGTTGGGAACCTCGTCCCCGTTCACACACCCACTGCTGCAGCCTGTCAGATACAAGACATGTTGGAGCTGATGACTGTTCTTGACTGCACACTTTTCCTTTGAACTCCATTAGGAGCACAGGTGTGTTTTGGTTCAAAACCACAGAAAGCATGAAGACCCCTGCTCTTGTGACCAAACACATTCGTACCTGGCCACAAACTGGAAGGAGGAGGAACATATCTTCCTAAGTGATCTATGAACTGCATCTGAAAGGAGGACATGGGTGACTCCACATAGCATCTTTAACACCTTTCCCACCTACTTTTTATTGTAGCTTTTAAAACATTGGCTCTGTTGAACTGGTAGGACTGCATGGTAATCATCAGGAAGTGACAGAAAATAACAAAACAGAAAGAGAAAGAAAACAATTCAAGAGGTCTGAGTCTACAAGAGTCTTCCTTCACAATACATGCTCAGGTGACAAAAACAGAAAAGAGTCTGGACTGAAATATTTTGCCATAGCAAAGAAATTCCATATTAAAATATTATCTCCAATTGGATTTAGTAATTAAGCAAACCTGTGCCTTGCTCCTGTGCACAGATACAAAGAAGGCATATGCAAGGCACATTTTTGTTGATTTGAGGTTCTTTTAATGTTTTGTCGGGTTCTTTTTACTAACACCTTAGTTATCTTTGAGGTTGTGCAGGAGCCCAGACATGAGGTCACACTTTGCTGCATTGCTTTTTCAGTTCTGTGTAATCCCAAACCTAAATGTTAAACCAGAATGGAAAACGGCCTTCAGGTTCTCAAACTGAGCTGCAGGAAACACCTACACTGAAGTCATACAACACTGTTGTCAGCAAAATGAGCAACAACTGTAGAAGTTGCTAATTTCATGCCTCCCTTTCTGATTTCACAGGCCAAACGTGGCATGGGTGCAGGACAACAGTAATTCCCCAACACGGCAGTAGCTGGCTTATTCCATTGCTTCCTGGGCCAACAAACAAGGTGGGTGCTGATTTATCTCAAGAGAGCACTTGGCTCCATAGCACAAGACTGAATAAAAACAATATTGTGGACTAAATTAGCACTGGTTTATCTCCACTGACAGCAAAAGACAACAAATGAATTTGGCAACATGAAACAGATGAAGGAGATAAGAATGCCGAGGCAGACAGCACAGGATCATGTACTTTGAAAGCTTTTATGTTTATGCCTTTAAAATGCATGCCAAGTTCCTTCTCTAGAAGTACATATCTTTAAACTAAAATATGCCTTAAAGCATAAAACTGCACCTGCAGGCACAAGGTCAAAAGCATTTTTTTTCTGTAGAAATATTTTCAAGCATCATCATGTATGGGATTACCATACTTTCTATGAACAGCAAGTCGGGCAACTACACGTTCTACGCCTTGCTCCAGGCACCAGGTGTGGTTTGTGTTGGAGGTGAGACACCGTATGCAAACATCACAGCTCCGGCAGCTGGTACGCTGTGCTACAAAATGAGGCTGACAGGTTGGCTGCTTCTCCTTCACATGTAGCCTGTAGGTAGCTCCCCAGCAGCTGCCAGCTAAGGCAGCTGGTTTTTCCTCTAGCATTGTGCTGATGGTGTTTATCCTGCAGTGCCTGGCACCCTGAGATCCTCAAACTATGGATCAGAGGGTGCAGCTGTGAAGCTGAGGATCACGGATCCTCAAACACAAGCAACAACACTGCTGTAAGTTCAGTTATACGTATGCAACCCAAGGTCAAGAACCTCTGTTCTGCTACGTCTACAGAAGTCAAAATTCATTTGTCAACTCAAATCATCCTCCACTCACGTAAAACAAACCAGTGCAAGCCACTGTAGTTTTGAAGATAAAAGGATTCCTATGTGAAAAGTGGATTTGGCTTCTGCTCCCAAGTCCTGACAAACTCTCCCACCTCAGCAAGCCTTTTCTTTCAACATCCTTATTATTTCTCCTCCCTGAAGGGCATCATGGCCTCCCTGGCTGGCCTCACACAGCAGCAGTTTGTCGCTCCCAGTGAGTGTTTGTAGGGGTGCTGCAGAGCTGTCAGATGCTGGGAAGATGTCAAAGGCCAAAAGAAGAGTTTGCTTAAGAAGACCTCATTGCAGGGGCTGGGGAAGGTCTGGGGAGATGGTAATGGGTGGTAGGAGGAGACAGGCAATATTTCTGCAGCCAGAAGAACAGTTCAGAGTAGAAGGGGCTGGTGCATACGATACCCACTGCCGGTATCGTATCTACTTTGCAATAGAGACGCCCCTCTCCAATTCACTGCCACTCATCCAGCTTACCAAGACAGACCAAAGAGCTGATGGTCCCCTGGAGTGGCACCAGCTGACAAGGATTTATCCTCTGTTTGGCACCTGCCTCAGGAAAACACTAAAGACAGCCCACACACCTGGCCTTGTCCCACAGAATTATGCAGCTCTGAGCTCTATCCCTGGTGCCCTTCTCAGCACCAAACTCTCCTTGCCAGCATTTGGAGAGAGGCAGGAGGGTGCAAAGCAGCTAAGGCTGGGGCAGGGCACAGACAACAGCATTCAGAAGAATATGTCAGCAGAAGAGGCTGTGAACAGACCCTGCTAAAATTGCAACAGTGGCCTTGAGAACGAAGCAGCTGTGGTTAGGCAAGGTGTGCGTCACAGGCACAGCCGAGACTCGGGCGCATCCCTTTTCATCTCCAGTCTGCCGCACGCGCTGCTGTGCTCACTGGCACCCAGCACTCGCCACAGATCAGTCCACTCGTATGGGGACTGAAACAAGGTCGAATATGGAGGAGCACCTACCCTTCAAGACTGCAATTTAGACCCATGACTTGAAAAGGACTCACAAATGCCACAGAGCCCCAAGGAGCTGGCTTTCACCTGGAGAGCAAAGCATACAATGAGAAAGATTGTGTAGGCTTCTGCTCTCTTTAGCTTGTCATTGCTGCACTTCAGTGGCCCTCACATCCACAGAGATCCTCTTTCCAAAACATTCCAAAGAGAAACAGAGCAATGACCAGCTACAAGATGTATTTGCTCCCTCTGACGGAGTATAGGGGGCCAACAAAAGAAAATAATTTAGACACTCATGGCACAACAGTGGCTCAGCTCCTTCTCCAGGAGTTGGAGCAATGAGATACGGGTTCATTCAGGCTGTCTTGGCTCCTGCTGATGTCCTGTGCAGCAGAGAGGGACAGGGAGAGAGATGGCTGAGCCCCAAGCTGCCTCTTCTCCCTTGTCAGGCAGCTCTGCTCAAGAGCTGCCTGCAGCCACAGGAGCACCTCTCCCAAGCTGGGGAGCTGTGTTCCCACCTCCAGCTGCACCTGGAGCACCCGCCCAGATGGTTTACCCAGCAGTGTGCCCACCCACAGCTCCTTCAGCACCCAGGAGCTGCAGAAAGAGGAGAACCAGCCTCAGGCCTCCCTGCCCCCCAGACTGTGGGGAGATGTGCTTGCACAGTCCTGCCCTGTGGAGAGGGACACAGCTCTGTGTGGGGGTGCAGAAGAGAGGTGCTGCCCCAGCCCTGGCTCCCTCTGTCCTGCCAAAGCAGCTGCTTTTGCCCTTCCTTTCTGGAGACCAAAAGGCAAGCAGGGGATGTAGGACTTGGGAATGTTCCCACCTCTCCATGCTGCCCAGGCTTTGCACAGAGGACAGAGGCCATTCGCAGGGTGGTGTGGGCATGGCTGAGAACCTCTTCTGCCCAGCCATGGGACATGGCACCATAACTCACCCAGAAGTGGCAACACAGGAGATTAATGAAGTTAATATCTACCATTTCCATGAGCTACTAGGGTAGTATCCTAAGCAGTAACACAGTCACCCTTCCTTTCCCCCAAATATGCCTCTAGGATAATATAAACACGCATTTTAAAACAATGGAATGAACCTGGAACTACATATTTAATTCACCTCTGCCATAAAGCCATGTAAAACTCCAAATGCAAAGGGCACTTCTTTTCATTCTCTAGTCAATAGGACTCTCCAAAGAAGTCCTGCCTGCAGCAGGCTGCCCAGGCATCAGTCCCAGCAGCACCTCATTGACTGCACACACTATTGCAGGGAGAATAATTGGGGAAAACAGCCCCACAGCATAGATGCTGTACCTGGGCCACTGCTAATGTCCTGCAAGAAGGGCATTAATGGTAGAGGGGTGATGTACCAGCAGAGGCAATGCATCTGAATATCCGTTTCATCCAGCTGCTATTAAAGCCAGGAAGAGGACAGAGAGTCCAGTTTTGCTGCAGCCCTGAAATGCTCTGCGGTTTGCCCAGCCCACGGACAGGGATCTGCATGACTAGACTTGATTAGGTACTCTTGGCACCGTCCTTGACTGCTGCTCTGAGCTCCCCTATCATAAGCAGCAGTAAATGAAACAGGAATTGTGCAACGTGAGGGCTGAGTGATGGAATAGTGACTGGAATGGAAAGAACTGCCCCCCAAACCAGTGATTTTCAGACATGCCATATTATCCACTGTCATTTCACTGTAACCTTTCTCCACGAGGAGAAACAACATTAAGGAGCAGGGGGCTGTGTCTTTGGCATACAGTTAAAGGCTCCTGCAAGGAGCTGACTGCTTGGCTTACAAGATACTTTCACAGCCAAACCCCATGAAGTAAGAGGCTCCCCTTCCAGTTCAGAGTCACCACTGGATGCCAGTGATTCAATTTCTTCTAAGTCACCATGAAATTTTTCAGCCTGAGAGCAAAAAACAAAAAATAAAAAATCAAATCCTTTTTTGGCTTTCTATTCATCAGTAATAAATATCCACTTGAATTCATATAAAGTCTCACAAAGCAGCAGACAATTGCAGTGCCTGTTGCTAGTGCAGAAGTTACTTGTTTCTCCCCTCTCCACACACCTCCTGGTCCAATTTTCTGCACACCCCCCCCCTCACTTTCTCACCAAATTTCTGGAGGGGTCAGGGAGAGCAAACGCACTTCCCCAAGGAACCTCCCCACACATTGACTCAGCCAACAAACTGCCTGGGGAAACATTGAACTGAAGTTTGGTATCTGCATTGCAGAAGATAAACACCTCGGCAAAGCAGGTCAAGCAATATTCAAGGACAAATCTCCACTTCAAGCGAGGTGAACTCGGAGCAGGACCAAGGGGAGTATAAGCAGAGAAAAAAAAGTAAAAATTTAAAAAAAAAAAACACCAAAAAAAACCCCTACAAAGGCACTGGAAGCAGAAATAGAGATGGTAACTGTAGTATGAAAACTGAGAAATAGGATAATGCAAAAGAAGCCTCAACCACAAATACATCCACAGAGTGGAGAAACACCACTATCAGGGATGGCTGCTGCCTCCTAAAGTTTTCCATAAATATTAAGGAGGGACTTTAACCAGCTGGCACATGTGTAGAGGGCAAAACTGCAAGTGTTCAACACAAGCCTCTTCCTTTACAACCACGTCTTTTTACTCTCTTGAACAGAAGCACCCTACCACACCTCCAACTTTTTGCTAAGCAACTCACCACTTCCTAGCTTGCTCTTTGAAGTATTTTTCAAGAGCCTCCTGGTGGGTGTTGTAGGGGGCTTTTGCCCCATAACATCCTGCTTCATTCACCCCACACCACAGAGGGACCCACAGGGGGAAACCACAGGGGGAACTCATTCTGACTCATCCCCAAAGCATCATTCAAGAGGTGGTTCAAGACAGAAGTCATAACGCACATCCTGAAAGAGACATTTCTAACTACCCTCACTGCACAGAGCATTCCAGAGCTGAGCTCTAGTCATGACAACTGTGGGTTGGAGCCTCAAAATGCTATAGCCACTCACAGAGCTGCTTCAGCTAGCTTGGAGTTTTCATCACCTCTGAGCCACTTGACATTCAGGGCACCCATTTTGCCAAAAAAAAAAAAAAGTATGAATGAGTGTAATCACAAATGGACAGCTTTTAGAGTAGGGGACAGAGACTGTGACTTAGGAGACAAACCTTGTCAGGAAGAGAAAACACAGTTACAGCAATGAGATTGAGGATGTTTTCTTCCAGGTTTATGCTGTGATCTTAAATAGAGTTGATAACTATAGCCTTGCTGCAAAAAAACTTCAAACCCGCTTGAATAAATGAAATAATAGAAAACACTTACTCAATGTATATCACCGGCACTTAACACAGTTAACTACTAAAAATAGAGTTATTAATTGCATTGTTTTAGTAGATATGCACATTCCTCAGAAACACAGTTGAGCAGGGAGAGGAAGAGAGAGTAATTACCACCTGGTTTGCACAGTCCCCCAAGCTCATTATTGTTTCCACTGAGGTTTAGGTTTGCTCCCTAGCATAATCTGTGTGAAGCAGCGTGACAGAAATGACTTACCAGCAAGCAAGACCTTCTTACTCTTTTATGAATGATCTCTCTCCTTCCTCTTAACCTCTTCACACAGCGGGGAGCCCAGGCTGCTAAATACACTCCCTGCTGTGGTTTGTCACTGGCTGCTGTCACCCTTTTCTTAATGACATGTTTTTCCACCCAGTAGAGCTACCACCCTCTTGTAATTTCTAGTAGGGCATTAGTGTCTCATGACACAACACACTGAGGCACTCACTGAAATGCAAAGGACAGAGAGCCCTGGTATTACCTTGGTGGTGGAGGATGGATCCATCACCAAGCCCTTTCCCCTTATGGCTGGTTTTGAACTGTGATGAAGCTTCTGGTTTTGATTTAAGGTCAGGCTGCACTTACAGCTGTTCTTCGCTGTACTGGGAAGGACAACTTGAGGCCAGGGATTTCTGGGCAGTTAATGGCCTATGAAGGAACAACGAGGAGCTGACAGGCTCTCAGGTCAACCACTCAACAGTACTGATGCCAGGTCCCAACAGAGAGCAGCTCCTCAGGAGGTAGATGGCAGCAAGGTCCAGGGGGCAACAACACTGTACAGCATAGGAGAGATGATTTTGGGGAAAGAGTCTGTAAGCTCAGTTTATTTGGTTCATTATTTTACAATCTAATTTGATTCCTCTTGACCAAGGGCTAACTCCCTCCCACCAAGTCTTGCCAGGGAACAGCATGGCTATTTGTAACCATGGTCTCTGTTAGCACCATCTTTTATTTTGCCACCTGCCACCATCTCAAATTGGAATTGCATGAGGTTTACAGTGGACAGTCTCCTTGCTGATGCAGTCCAGCAAGGGAACTTCAGTAAAGAGAAAAGGATATTTTATCTGCAGCCAGACCTCGATGCCCACAGACCCTTTTCTCCAGGGCTACTGCTCACCTCTGGACCCTGCCTTTTCTGTCCTTTGGGGAGGCAAGCCAGCCTTCCAAAAGGCCACGAGATGCTCACTGCTCAAATCCACCCACAGGTTTCACACGGTCCTGATCAGCACTGCCTCGGCCATAACCAAGGGACAAAACCAAGTGGCAACACTCAGCTTTACTACTCAAAGAAGAGCAGCCTACTGAGACTACTACAATCACAAGCAGTCTGTGCCAAGACAAATATCCTTCTTATCACGCCCTTACCACAGGAGGGGCAGAAGGGCAGGGGGAAAGGGGGGGTTAAAAAAAAGCACCTTTCAGAAGATTTTTTTTTAGATTTTGCCAGCAATTAAAATGAAAGCTAGAAATAAAGCAGCTCAAAAATCTGATTTCTCCATTTTCAAGATCCAAATACACTCCCCCCAACTAATAGTTTAAACCTTTTCTCAGATAAAGCTATTAAAACAGAAATCCTAATCTCCAGTTGAAATGAAAGGTTTACAAAACACCAAAAGGAAAGTTTTACTGGAGACAAGTTGATTCTTTTCAATTGCAGGGAGTATATAATTTCAAAGCAAGAAAAAACAAAACCAGAAATACTTCGCAAATGTTAACATGTTTTCAATTTTCCAATTTCTCTCTTGGGAAGAGAAGCAAGAATTGCATGAAGAATTGACCTGAATGCTTGTGCTTTTCTGATCCATGTCTTCCTCCTCCAAATATAAGGGCTTTAAGATGCAAAACACTCTCAAAAATCTGTGTTGCTCTAATTGAAAATTTGATCACAAGGCCACAAGCTTGTAATTAACAACAACAGATTTTTGGCAGAATCTATTAACAAGCTAAAGCTTTATTTGATGTTAGTACAAAAGGCATTATCACACCAAAATAAAGTGCAGTCAGATTTAAAAACATGGCAGTGTTTTCTCCTGTCGAAGAGGTACCATTCCATGGCCCACAAACATCCTGTCAGCATGAGCCAGACTTGGAGCAACTGCAGCCACCCCATGCAAACAGCAGAATGGAGGCAACATGTTATTATGGAATAATTGCCTGTCATAATCCAGTTGTGCTATCAGCTCCTGGCATTTACCTCAAGCCTACAACAAATTCTCAGACTTCACCAACAGATCACTGACTTGATCTCCAAAGACAGATTAAGCTAAAATTCATCCTCTGGCTAGGCAGGTACTCATGATGTGAAAAGAAGATAAAATGCCCACAATTTCCATGGCAGCTCATCCTAGTGGCCAATTGCCTTCTTATCAATTTGTGCCCAAAGTCCACTCTGTTTGCTGAATTTGGCTTCCATGTACTGGTCCCTATTCTACCTTTTCCTCACTATTTCCCCCCAGTTACCATCTATCACTCGCCCCCATCTCTGATCCTCTTGTCAGGGCTGGGTTCCTAGATTTCACCACTGAGCCAGTTTGGAACCCTTTTCACGTTGCCAATGGTCAGTCTTGAACCCATCAAATATCTATAAACAAATGAAACGATTTCAGAAATACCAAGCCCCATCAGATTCCATTAAAAGAAAAGCTATATTGGAGAGAGGGAAGGGAGAAAGGAACATCTAGCTTCCCTGAACCAAGGGCAGAGCAAGCTCAACCCTCCTCAGATCCCAAGAAAACCTACCAGTGACAGGATATAGTCATAGTCAGCGAAACACTGTATTTGGCATTCACACCCAGACAGACACCAGAGAACAAAGCCACAAGGCCCAAACACCAGATTTAATCCACTGCACTGATAGCTTTCATGAGATTTTTTTAAAATTAATATTATTATTATTATTACTTAAATAAGGGTTGGATCATGGAGGAACCACACATTTGGGACCCTCAGAGGAGCCTCCACTGCCATCAGGGCCCCTCTGACTCTCACAGGTGATAGCCAAAACCTCTGGTTAGTATGGACAGCTCTTCATCACTAGAATTTCTCTCTAATGAACTTTAAAACCAAGCAACTACTAATCCCAGGAAAACCTGGAAGATTTGGCAACTGGAATCCTACACACACTGGGTTGTCTACACCCAAGGTGACTTTGGTTTGCTAATAAAACAAGACAGAAGCATCACGGAGCAAGGAAAGCAGAAGTAAATTACCACAGTTCATGCATAACACACTCAAACGCATTAGTTTGGCACATTGTTGAAAGAAAACAAAGCTCCCGATTTGGCTGTAAATGCCCCAGCAGTTTACACCAAACATCTAAAATAGAGGCTCAGCAGGTGTAGTCTCTGCAGATGTAATTTTATCCTCAAGCTTTGGAAGACATTACCACATATACAGTTAAACATAACAGCAACAAACCTTAAGCCTTTAAAAACTGTAATGCAAGGAGAAAATGTTGGTAATAGGGTCTAGTATCACAAAGCCATCACACTGCCAGTCCCAGCTTCGCTCACCAGGCTCTAAGGGACTACAAGAAAGAAACCTCCCTCCCCAATTCCCACAACAACACTTACTGCCCTCCCACAGCTGGGACAGCACTCAAGGACCTCTTCAGCTGCAGAGGTAAACCCCAGTCAAAACGAGCAGAGTTTGGTTTGAGATAACCACTGCAGAGGACAAAAGTATTTCACTGGGGGTTTTCTCCCAGGATAAAACAGCGTGGACGCATCGGCAAGTTTGAAAATGTCAGGATCACAACAAGCCCATAAAACACAAAATCTTACTTGGTGCCAGCTCTAGGTTTTAGTCAGATCAAACTGTTCATTATCCTTGGTCACAAGCTGCAACATCGAGATGCTGCAAACAGTCAAGGCTGAGCAAGCCGGTGCTTTCCAGCACTGCTAGACTAAAACACCTTAGCTTGTCACAGCTGTGACAGGGATGGGCAATGAGCCTTTATTTCCCTGCCAGCCCCATGTGACTAGTGATTCGTGGGTTCAGGTGGCTGCCATTAAGCTGCAGATAGTGCCACTGCCTTCCAGCTCTTGCTTGGTTACGTGAACTACCAAGGGAATGATCCACTCTATGTTGCGGTCTAATAAATTTTGCTACAGCCTGTCTCACTGCATAGAGGAGACACATCCAACACAAACAGTGGGATTCTGCTCTAGAAGAGCTCAGTGTTTGAGGAGAGAAGGGGAAAAAAGCTTAAAACACAGAATCCAGCACTGCTGGTTAGAGAAGGCTGAACACAAATACATAAAGCAGGACCTGGAGGCTAGCACCATGGTGAAATTAGCTGCTCTCCCCACACACAGTCTTACTGGTTTTCATGTACAGTTTTCCTTCAGGTTCCCAACATTTTAACCTAGAAAGTAAAAAAAAGGGAAGGTCTCTGCCACTGCTATAAATGTAGAAAGCACAACTCAATGGTTATTTTTTTAGTTAGGCTGCAAAAGCAATATTCCTGTCCAACAGCCCCGGCCAGCACCTCGACCTGCACTGCCACAGCCAGCAGTGTCGCTGTTCTGACACTGGTTGGTGCTCAGCAAGTCCTTCCAGCCTCAAACGACAACTAGTCTGTTTTGCTAAGCTGCTTTAATGCTGCTTCACATGAGAAAGCAGGCGGTCGGGCTGAGCCGCTGCGGTGCGAGAGGCAGGGGTGCGGGGGCAGCGCTGCAGGGGCGGCAGGTGTCTCTCAAGATTCCATACAATCCCTCACTGGGGATCCCTAATCCTGTCAGAGTCAATTTGTTGTCAATTTTCCACAGCGCTTAAGCACCAAGAGAGAATTGGTTTATCACGGGAAACACTTCCTGTCCAAAGCTTTAATTATTTCCACATATGTTGGGTAAAATGTGCGCAGGAGTGATTTACAGGGGGGAAGCTCGAGAAAGGGAAGAACAAAGCAGGGACCAGTGCAGCTCATCTCCATCACAACGCACGACTGCTCCTTACGGATCCTGGTGATGGTCCCTGCCATTCGGTTTCTCCCACCATAGGTGCCTACAGATCATAAAGCTGCACTTCAGCGTAATGCAAACATTTATTCCTCTTCCAATTCTTTCTATTACCAAGGAGTGCTACCAAGGAGCAGCGTAGGCACAGAGAGGAATCTCAGCCCAATTGCCACGACTCAGACCACAGAGATTAATTTTCTCTCTTTGCACTGATTCATCATACCAATTTGGTCATATGCAGGTGGCTTAATTTCCAGAATTAACTGTTTCCAAAAGCCAGGTCACTAACATCTGGGGGCAAATTTATTCATCTATATAATACCGCTGCAAGAACATTTACATACTGCCTCTTGTAGCAGAATTACAATGTTTCAACTACTGTTGATAAGACTTCAGCAATCCCTGCAGAAAAGCAACTTTTCACTTTGTTGCCATTAATACAATTTGAAATGCCCCTTCTTCACATCAGTGTTTGGATGCTGTTTGTCACAATAAGTTTTGATTATATTCTTCCAGCTTCAGGACAAATTTCTTCTCAAAACCAGAAACAGAGAAAAAGAGTCACACCAGAAGAACAAGATGAGTTTTCTAGCCACTGGAGCTGGTGGATATTCTGGGTGGTCTCTTGCACTCTTTGATGAAAAGTACTTAAAAGCCCAAGCATTAAAACCAATTGTCGTAACTTTGGAAAGTGTGAGAACAAGAGTACCTCATTTCTCAACATGGTCTGCCCAGTCTGCAAGTCCTCCAGGGGTCCACGAGAGCTTCTGAGGCTCTACCATTTGCAAAAATCAAGTTTCATCCTGGATTTCTAAGACAAGCTCCAAACTGGACACGCACTTGAAAATGTGGGATAAACAGTCTTCCTCTACACAGCACAGGAGACATCTGGTAGAACTTGGTTTCTTGTAAGTCAGTGTTGCTCTTACTTTTCTTACACAGACCATACTAACTCACAAATGGTTTTGTACTGACCTAGGGGGGCTTATCAGCCACTGCAGTTGATAAAATTTCCTCCTTTACAGCATTACTTCAAATCTGAACAAATTACTTTAGACCCGATATCGTTTCTGCAAAGAGACAGCTGTAAAATTGTCTAAATTAGAATGAACTTCCTACATGTTAGTATGGTAAAATTTACCCTCTGGTAAATAACAAAATGCTTGAAAAGGACACACAGTCATGGGTGGTCCAGCTGCCCCATGGCCTCATGGGGCTCAACAGATCCAGTCTTTAGTAAGAATGACACCGGCTACAAAATTCTAGAGGAATTCAATTTTGCACAAAGTGTTTTATAAATGCCCAGTGCTAGAAATGAGCACAAGGCTTGTCTTCACTCTCCAGCTTCTCCATTAATATCCCCAGTACATTGTTAATCTGACGTTTTATCCTGCCTGGAGGCTGAGGAATATCTGAAATATTCTTGACTCCTCCCTGTTCAAAATAGAAATCAGAGGCTCTCAGTTACCACCCTGAAATTTGCAGAGGAATTTCTTTAATAAGCGCAAGCAAATAATAATTTTCCCACTGAAAATTCAATGTATGGAAAATCTAGACCACTCTGCCATGAAAAGAAAGAAGGTAATACAACAAAACCCAAACATTCAATGAGAGATGGCCCATTAAAATAAGCAAAATCAAGATTACTGTCAGTAATAGATGATTTAGAAGGTTTCTAAGTAAGAGATTCCAGGGCTGAGCATGGATTCACTTCCGTCATTACGAAAATCACTCGGAAAACCGGTGCCTCTTTCAACATCATTATCTTGAATTAGTTATTGTGTCCACTTCAGACTCTTTCAATCACATTTTTCCTTTACACAGGCTAAAAAATAACCAGTTTTTCATATCCCACTTCATGTTTCTTCCTCCTCCTCAGTACAACTTACCACTCCATGCTCCTGTAATGAAGCAAGCAGTTGTTCTGCAATGTCGTGTTTCTTTGGTAATGGTGATATAAATAAGGAGAAATAAACCCTGGGGCAAAAGATTCTGTTAGTTGCTCTCATATCTTTACTGGCAGAATAATCGGCTGCACTGTAAGCCTGACTCTACTTGGTTTTGCTATCTGCCACTGCTGTGGCAGGTTACAACTACTTTCTCCTTTTCCTTCTCTCTGTCCCTTTGTCCTATGCTTTCCTTCCACCTGGGCTTCTGCCATCACCCCTCCTACTAAAGTCTGGTGTAATGATGACAAAATTCAGTCTTTCCTTCACCTTGTCTCCTCTGTTACAGTACCATACAATAAAATACCAAGTGATAAGGGATTTTAAGGAGAGGTAACAACCAGAATATACGATGGCAAATGAAGTAGCAGCAGCACAGTGTGGCAAGGGGAGAGGAAGAAAGGACAATGCCAGCGAAGCAGAAGGATAAGCCAGGTGCCTTGGGAAAGCTGAACAACAGTGATGTGACTTAACACAATGAGGATGCTTCCAGAGGGCAGTTAAGCATTGTAAGAAGAAATAGTCTAGCCTACTTCCAAAATTCTCATCTCCTCCACCTGCACTCCTGACTAGCATGGAGCTTGAGTTGTTTTAATTTGGAGGTAGGTGAGAAAGGAGGATTTTAGAGATGGAGCTGTGCAGCAGCCAAGTTCAGGGTGCTGTTTGCCTGCTGGACCCTGATAACAACAAGCTAAGCCTCTGAAGCACAGCCACAGGGATCAGCTTGGCTGACATCACAGTCAAGGTCTGTGTGTGCAGTGGGACTCATGGGATTGAGCTCCTTGGTTGGTTTTAATATCAGGGCAGGGAAAGTGCCTTTTTTATGAGCAAAAAATAATAAAAAAAAAAAAAAAAAAAAATTAAGATGTGCACATCTGCCCCACAAGTGAAAACAGGAATCTGTAGGAAGAAACAGAGAAGGAGGTTTCTGTTCTGGTTCTGAAGGGGTTGTCAGGTTTCAGAGCTACCAAGTGAGCAAACTGAACTCCCACGTCCCTACAACCTGAATGCATGCAAAACCGGTTTTGAAATGGAAGGCTGCAGAGGAAGGAGAAAGAGGCCAGATTAGCATCACTCCACTGAGCCCAGTGGAGAAGAACATGAGTGGATACTCCTGTATTCTCTGACCTGTGTTTTCACTGTCCTTTTATTTATTAACAGCCTGCCAAAAATAAATCTGCAGAGCAGCAACATGGGCCCTTTGAAATTTGCCTGCATTTTGGATTCACCAGTACAGCACTCATGACACAAACACGCCCCCAGAGATAGGACAGGAGGCAGACAAGTCAGTAATCACCATGGTGTGGCCCACACCTGAAATCTCCGCAAGACATCTGGGGAAACTTTTCCAGAAGAGGAGAAACCATGGCAGCTGACTTTAACCCACAGAAGAGAGTCATTTTGTGGATTAAGCACAGCCTCTGCAAGAATGATGTTCCTTGCCTGTACATTTTTTATTTCTCTCAAGGTAGAGAAATAAAACTCAATCTGCTCTAAGACACATGAGCCAATACCCCTGTATTTATTTTCTAAAGCACAGAATGTAAGTGTATCATGGCTCCTGAAATGGATAACAGCAGCTTGAACTCACCTGGATTTGCTCTGAATCCAGAGTGAAAAGAAGTGGATAACCACAGCACTTCATGGAGTCCCAGGGCTTTAGGTTCACCCTTGTGAACAGGCTTCTGGCTCCACGGACAACAAGAGCGCTATCAGTGAACACTAATACCCTGCGCATGCTGTAAATAGGCACCATTTACTCAGTTCTCCTTGTCTGTATATCTAAACAGTGGCCTTCTGTCAAGCAGGAATATTCAGTACTTTAATTAAGATCTGCATCTTTTAGAATAATGGGATCAATACCTGGCCAAGCTGTTGGGAAACGGCAGAAGACGAAGCCCTAACCATGGCAGCAAGCCAGTCACTCAAGACTGCAGGGACACCAGTGAAGCCAGACAAGGCCCAGGAGCAGTGAACCAAAAATGAATGATTATCTAAAGTGACAAAGGGAGGTAGGAAGAAAGAAAGACACCAAGTTTCTCAGTCTCTCTCTAATTACCTTCTGTCTTTCACGTGGTATGACCATCTCACGCCTATGGGAAATGGGAAACAAATATAGCCTTTTCCAGCAGCTCTGTACCTGTCTACATCAGATGACTCACAGACCCCTCAGGAGGTAAAATTCTCGTCAAGATGGGACATGTTACTCGTCACTATCCACAGCTCTCACCCCTGTGCTTGAAGATCAGAGCCCCTCCTTGGCATGCAATCTGCCCTTGGGTGGTTAATACAGTCTGGGTTCCCTTAGGCTGAAACATAAGGTATAATTTTAGTACATTGCAAAGGATCCATAGACATTTACCACTTCCTCTGGTGCTCAGACCCACTCAGGAAGGGAACAGAATCACCAGCAGACCCTGCTGTAGCTTTGCAAGGTGGGTGGTAACATAGTTTAAGTCTCTGTTAGTCCCAGAGACTTCCAGGTCATTACAATAGCCTAATTTCCTTGGAAGTTTCTCGTCAGTGAGGTCACATCGCTGTTCTCCTTTGGTGTTGTCTGACTCAGGAACCGAGGAAGGAAATTACAACGCAAAATTCAAATTAGGGGATTTTTCTGAAGAACTTCAAGTAGCACATAACAAAAAAGCTAATAATATGTTGCAATCCAGTTCTCCTCCAGTCAGAAGGTTCTGCACCAAAAGGAAGCTGTTGCAGATGCCCGGCGACCTGGTTAGTGTAATATCTGGGCATGAGAGAACATCTCAGAACAAACTGTTCTGCTTTGACTTCCCTAGAGAACAATTAACACTGACAGCTTTTTCCTTTCGGGCTGAGATGATTTAATAATTCAAACAGTGTTAGTACATTTTCATCTGTTTCTGGTCTTCCCTTTACTAGTCCTTACTGATGTGAGGTATAGAAATCAAGGTGAAGAACAAACCCAAACCAGTGGACAGACCTGATCCCACTTTTTTACACAGCTCCCCATCCTCAACATGTTGCTCTCTACTGCAGTAGCTGTGACGAGGGACTGGTGACTGGTACAAGTGACCTTCAAAAGGATTAGCCAGAGATGTGTGACTGCCAGTGAATAACTCTATTCATTTATTATGCGTGACGAACAGTAAATCATTCTAGTAAGATACTTTTCCATTCATTCGTTGCTTGAGAATGATTAGCAGCAAATAGCTCTCAGGAGCTTTTCCAGTGGAGCTGAGCAAAACACACACAGGGAGAGCCAGAAACTTCTTCCCGTTCACTTGTGGTCAGCTCACGTCAATGGAGTTGGCCAAATGTTGGGGAAAATGGTGGGTCAGTGTGTATCTGTACAATACACAGATAACCTTTCATTCTAAATCTTATATCTTCTAGTCTCCTGACCATGCCCAAGCTACTACTGCGGACATTTGTCAGCTTTTTGTTCAGATGGAGCAATGGTTTCTCTTTGAACAACAGAGTTTCTCTGTAAGCTAACGTAACTAAGGATACAATGGAGCATTTCCCTTATCCAGACAGACAGTCAATGGCTGACTGTTAGGATGACTTCTACATCAGTCTGTCACTGTGGACACCAATGACTTATCAGAAATAGCAGGCTTAAGCTGCTGATTAAGACATGAAGCTGCCGTTTCTGCCCACCCACAGGTATAAATACCATACCAGAGTTTAAAACAAAAGAGCCCAGGGATGCTGAATCGAAGGGTAAATCAACATCCTGTGTTGTGTCCCTATGTGTTCCTCTTTCTCCACCACAGATAAGAGATATTCCTGTGTCAAGCTCACTAGTGGGGTACAAGTGCACCAAATGGCTGAAGCATGGCTAAACTGGGTAATACACAGTGTGTCCCAAGACTGCTGCATGGAATGCTGCCCTTATATGTGTGAGACCCCTGCTCAAATTCTTGCCATCCTATTTGGAGCAGAAGCTTCACAGTCTAAGAGAGCCTATGGAGTGGCTGCAGAAGAGGTGAATCACATCTTAAGGGGGCATGATGGCCTAGCAGCTCTCCTACCAGACATAATTCAAAAGACCTTACTTATCTTACCTCTCTCCTACGACCTTGAGCAGCTCTATCTGTGGACCTGTTCCCACTCACCTTCACCATTACTTCAATTTTATTTTTTAGGTAGTGACTGCTTACAGGTTCACCCCAAAGGGACACTCTCTCTGTAGGCACAACTGAAATTCAAATAACAGTGAATAAATTTCTCTTTTCGACTACACTTCAAAGTCAAAAGAGGTTATGTGCACATGTACACAAATCGAAAACGAGTGGGGCTATTTGCTTCAGATCATAATGCTGTATTTCATAGCCCCATTTTCCAGCAGCAGAATTGTTGGCTTTTTGCTCAATGTCATATGACTCTTGAGTAGCGAGGACTCAATGTATCTCCACTTGGATTTAACAAAATAATTAACTGTTAGTCGGCACAAAGAGAAAGTCACAAGACTGCAACGAGCAGTGCTAAGAATGCAGCTACATGGAAGAAGAAGAGCATCTCTCCCTGAGCTGATGATTAACTACCCGTATAACTTGGGCACTGGCTGAAGCGCTGTATCATTTTCTGTCTATTCACAGCTGCTCTTGGCCAGTAAGAACTGGAACGAAGCAAGGGCTCTGGATTAGCTCATGTTCATGCAGAGCTAACAATTACCTTTGGTTTTGACTGCTGCAGGGAACTCCAACAGCTTCCTTCCTGATATGCACTCATATTTTCCAACCCTCAGAAATGTCATGCGCCCAGACAAATAAATTCAGTGCGAAGGAGCAGGTAGAAGTCTCACATCTTTCTTGGGTCAGAGGGATTACTTAGAGTAACAGCAATCTCCTAATTTACATCTTTTCTCCATATGACCTTGCCATTCCTTCCTCTTTTCTCCTGAAATCTATGCTGCACAGTTGTTTTCCCAACAGCCATAATGTTTATAAATTATTCACGAGAAGTAGCTATAAAGAACAACTAATGTTTCGTCTTTCAAAAAGGTCTTACAATGCTATCCCTCCAAATGCACAGTGGATTTGGGGCTCACAGGGCTTCCCCAGTACCATTGCCAGAGCTCCAAACGGCACTGCATCCTTTCTGCATGGCAGCCTTCAAGGCCAACAAACCTCCTCCTTTGCAAAGATAACCAGTGACAACCACAGATTTTTCTTGAGTCCTCCCACACAGCACTAAGTAGTAATTCCCACTGAAAACAATCAGACTTCTCATGTGAGTAATAACATATGAATTTGAGAGAAAAAGGATAAGTAGTCATTCAAATCAGGAGCAGCCACAGCCTTCTGATTAAGGAGGCAGTTTGTTTTCTTCACACAGTTTCCTGGGCAGGCAGATACCTGGGAGACTAACAACTGGTCTTATCTATGGTTCAGTGCTGGAAAAGCAGTCTGGACACTAAAACAAATAAATCTGGCTTTATGTGCAGAATAACCAGAAATGGTACATGATTGATTGATTACATACGACAAGCCTGCAGCTAATGAAGCATAATGCTGAACAGATGAACATGAGATGAACACCACTAAATAGCCTATAATAAGCATTTTGTTCCAAAGGAGTTTTCTTTGGCTTTTAAATGTCAAAATGTCACAGTAATAATTAATACCTACACTGCTACAACACAACTAATGACTTCTCAAAAACTTAATAACAAGTGTTGCGATAAAAAGGAAAAAAAAAGTAGTTTGGTCATCCGCTGTGGAAAACTGTACAAGACCATCCCACCCTGGCTATGTCAGAAACTCCCCTCTTGGGTCAGGGAGAGTGGTGCCAGCCACCAGTGAGGTGGAGGCTCAAGTTCCAGCCTTTTCTTAGACAGTTTCCACCTCGCTGGGGGCAACGCAAACAGCCACTTCTATGTGGCTGAAGTAAACGGCTCAGTTGGCAAACCAATCCACTTCAAAACCTGGCAACGAGTTAGACAAAGCAGCACAGAACACAGCACAGGAAGGGGATGGGAACACCCAACATGTGGCATTAACTGGGCTGTGGAAGTGGGGCCCTGCAGACTCCAGGAGCACCTGGTCTGTGCCAAGCCATGAAGGTTTACTTTAGCTGGAAACCCAAGCACTAACTATCTACTGAACTCACTAGGATACTCACTACTTTTGTCTCTGTGTTACCTACAAGAATCATTTTCATAGATCATTGTCCCTCCTTGGACAAAAGTACAATTTCCTCAACACCAGTCAAATATTTTTCAATCCCAATACATGCAATCACAAATTTTTGAAGGTAGGCAAGAAGTGCTTTATGTAAGCACTGAAAGACTCACAGAATTATGCTAACACTGAAGCAAGAACATTTATGGACATATTACACAAGTGAAAAAGAAAAATCAAAGTATTTTCTTCTTCTGCAGCATCTCACATCCTGATGTATCACAGCACTCAGTGATCTTTCCGATGCTTCTATGGGGTTTGCAAATATTATGCCCCTCTGAAATATGGAAAAGCTGAGCAAATGCAAAGGTGGTGTTTCTGCCTATAAAAATTACTTCTCTCAACCGCAATGAGTGAATATGTTATTTTGAGTCTTGAAATGGAAAGTGTGAAGAAATGTTCACCAGAACTGTCATTTTCCATAGATAAGGTAAAAATTCTTTGAACACCTGAGCTTTATGATACCTCTGAGAAATCAGGGTGCTCCCACAAAACACATTTGCAGGATTAGGCATTTCAGGCAGACGCAACTCTTCTGTTTTCCTTTCAGAAATGTTTCCTCTGATTTCTTTTTTGCTGCATATGCTGGAGTTGGAGTGACTATTTTGGCAGGTGCTCAAACAGCAAACATCTCCCTTTACTCTCCCAACTTTTGAAAATCTCAGTCGTAATTATAAAAGATTGAATGAAAGAAGGGAGCTATTTTTCTTTCTCTAGCCAGTGAGAACCTCCAAGACGGGTATGCGTGACATATGGTCCCCTGCAGGAAACAAGCAGTTGGACCTTCAAAGACTCCAGTTTGCCAACCTCCTTTTGTACCTCCCAACTTCTTCCTGCCACATCACCAGAAGACAAATATCTACCTTCATCCCTTTGAAATTAGCTAGTGCCGCAGGAAATAAATTAAAAACTCGGGCATGTGATTGACAGCAATCCATTCATCCCCCTCTAGCAGCTACTCTTAGGAAGTGCACTGGTGTCAAAGAAATAACTGCTTTCAGAGGTTCTCTGTTCATACTAGATTGCACGGGCCATGTTGATGTAAACATCAACATTTCTGATGGCATGTCACTCTCAGACCTGATAAAACTCATTTTCTATCATAAAATGGTGGAGGCCAGCAAAGTATTTCTGTTCCCCTGGAGTTTCTCTATGTTGCAATTCTCTACATTGCAGGACCCATCTGTCAGCGTGTTCTTTCCATTATTACCTTAATAAAAGAACACAAGATCATTATCTTCCAGTAACTCTGCTGACTCTGTAATAGTGGGTTGTGGTGTCTCAATGTGATGGGAAGTCACCCTGAAAATCTTGCAAGACCCTTCACGCTCACGTTATAAAGAACATCACTCCTGTTTACCTCTGTTTGTGCTGATCACTTCATATAGCAGCATTTCCACCGAACAGGACAGACAAACAGAAGGCATGAAGAAAGAAAGGAAGCAGAAAGTATGTTTGTATACACATAATTTCTAGAGAATCTTCTATTATCCCAATGAGAATCAGAAACAGAGTGAAAAAGTAAATTTCTACTAAAATTTACAATACTTATTGCAAATTACGGCCCACCTGAAATAATTTCATCTATATTTTTAAC
Source organism: Oxyruncus cristatus (assembly GCA_013399855.1). Lineage (NCBI taxonomy): Eukaryota > Metazoa > Chordata > Aves > Passeriformes > Cotingidae > Oxyruncus > Oxyruncus cristatus. The sequence goes on along the minus strand of VXAY01006546.1, from coordinate 97,857 downwards.
TGTGGGAGCCAAGTTAAAATACTTTAGCTGGACTGGCTTTATTAGGAGCTTATGAATTAAATTGAGAATGAATGCTTTAGGAGAGGTTTTCTGGCATCAAAGAACTAGCTGCAATAAGCTTTCTTGGACTAAGCTAAATTATTAATATTGATTATATAAGAGTACCATTCACCTTTCGAATGCTGAGGGTAATTAGGAATCGCTCAGCAGAATAGCTGGGGAGAAATCACTCAAACAACTTTCTTATCCAGCTCCTTTGAAAGAAAAAAAAAATTAAAACCCTGCAAGAAAAGCTGCTCTGATAATATGCATGCTTTCAGCAGATTTCAAAAAGAAAAAAAAAAAAGAAAGAATTATTTTGTCTCAAATTACATTTGTAGTTAAACATTTGCTTTCGAGATGGGATGTGTTTTCAGCACCACAGCATTAGAAAGGAAATGGAGATGTTGTTCTGAATGCTTAACGATACACTGAGTTGCTTGCTTTTAATAAAATCTCATTTCACTAACATCACTCTGCTGAGGGAGATGTGTTTGAATAATGCCGGAGAGCCACCGAACCCACGCCACGCTATTACATCATCGCTATTACATATTCCTCTTTGCGCATTCACGGCATGTTTCCACGCATTTGATGCATAAGAAGTGAAAATGGCAGTGAGCTAAAGCACCTCAGTGTTCCCTTCAGCATTAATCAAGCTTCCAGGATGTTAAATGCCTGCAGGGTTACATCCCTGACCCCGCCAAAAGACTGCCACCAAACTTTATCTCATACAGGCAGGAGGTATCACTGAGTACCTGATGCGGGGAACTCATGCAGCACAGTCACGCACAGGACAATTAAAGGCTGACTTTAGGTATGCCCACTTCCCAGGCAACATTTCTCTTAATCCTTGAAAGAGGAAAAAGGACAGCAATAATATGTATGGATTAAAGAACTGCTTGCCTTTAAAACAGACCCAAATCACCATTGCCACAAATAAAACAGAAGCCAGGCCCTGGCTCCATGTCTGCTGCTGATGCTAAGCCTGCCTCATCCCACCAGTGGAACCAGCAAAACCAGCTGTGCTTGTCCCTGGGATGGATTTTAGGGACCTGAGAAGCCAGCCCCCCATCTCCTACTCACAGTCTTCCACCTTCCTGTTTCTTCCCCTCCCCCTGTGCCTTTCCTTCCTCAATACCAAACTCCCCTTTCCTTTCAGATTAATCTCAGCTCATCTGAGCCCCAACAGCCTCACTATAGTCTCTCCCCCTGACGCCCAACATCTCTCCCTTCTAACCCCAGTCCCTTTGGGACTGTTTTGAACATTAGGAGAACACATAACCCATGTGCATGCAAACAACACTCAAGTCACCCCAGGTATGAAGAGAAACTGAAAGCAGTAAAACCTTTGAAGACCATGGGGACAATATACAGTGTCCTTCCCCGTGCAACAGAGGGAATCTATTGCCAAAAGCTACTTTTAGGGTTTTTCTCTGTCTTGCCATCAGTGTTTCACAGCTGTTTCTGCTTCTTCTCCTTGTTTTTCTGTTCTCACTCTTCCTTCTCTCTCTCTCCTTCAGACCAAAACCTAGGAAAGCCTTCTTCCTGAAGAACAACATCTTCGTGTTTGTTTCTGGCACCATTCTGTGCATCTATTTGCTTAGGGGCCTCTACATCTGTGTCCTGCTACAGAGAGTTTGCAACTACCTTCATCACAGAGCAGAGGCTGCCTCATCATAGAATCATAGACTTGTTTAGGTTGGAAAGGATCTTTAAGATCACTGAGTCACCAGCACTGCCAAGTCCACCGCTAAACCATGTCCCTAAGTGCCACATAGTGGGGAACGTTCAACCCAGCTGACTGCAGTGGGTCTGGAGAACGGGCAACCTCTCAGCTTCAGAAGGGAGGAATATAAACCAAAGGCTCCTAAGACATTTACTATGTATACATCTTCTTACTGCATTTGAGGGGCACTGTTTTTAACAAAGATGGAACCTCATCATGAAGTAGGGATCAGTTTGCAGCCCGTATACTGTAGGGAAGCCTGAGCCAGTCAGCTCTGCTTTGATCATCCAGCTCCTCTGAGGTGGGGGGAAAGGAAGCGGTCTCCCAACTACCTCCAGATCAAGGGGGCAGCACTGATGGACAGCCTGTAGGAGGTGGGGAAGGAGAATAAGGAGGGCCTTGTTCCAGATTTTTAAGGTAACTTTAAGTATTTTAATTTAGACATTCTTTAGGAAAAAGGAAGAAGGTGTGATTTATTTGGACACTCTCCTGTTTCCCCTGCCTTGACAAAATTCTGCTTCTTCTGGCAATTGTTTCTGCCAGGAAAAACAGACTACAGAGCGCAGGGTCTTCAAATGGGGTGAAACTTAAATGTGGCTCCTGTTGCTGCCAGTCATGCCTTGGCAGAAGGGTTACACATACAGTAACTGATCCCTCAGGACTTCATCTTTTGGCTCCTTCACCAGCAGAACAGTGAGACACATAATATACACTTGCTATATGATACTTTAACAAATCTTTTGCCGTCTACATCTTCATAGACTTCCCCTCAACCATCTGGGCTCATGTGTGTGAGAGTGACAAGTTACAGGCTCCCTTGCATCCAACGTACAACTTCTCTGCAAATCAGTGGGATATGAGCAATGTAACACTGTCCTTGTCCCTATAATACAAGGCAAGTATTCCCGTTTCCTTCACATGACAAAAAAGCACATCTGCACCTACCAGGTTAATGCCACCCTAGAGTGACAGACCAGACCTCTGGGCAAAATTCTGGACCTAAACTTAAGTCACACTGGAGAAAGAGGTCTCATTCCAATCGTGATTCAAGGATTCTTTTAACCTCCAATGGGGCAAAATAAAATCTCCATTCATACTATTTCTATGTGCCAAGGCACATAGCTCAATTCTCCCTTTGATTTGAGAAGAGGGAGTTCAGGAGTGATTTTGGGGGAACAGGAGAAGCAGCTTATTTGTCATATTTGAGTGAGGAGGAGGCTGTTGTTTGTCCACAGAAAAATCAAGCAAGCAAACAAATGAACACAGGCTTTACTTCAGAAGATCACACAGACTGTGAGGTTAACAGAAAGAAAGCACAAAAGCTGGACTCCACAGGGACATCTAAGCTGGTAGTCAGTGCTGAAACAGGCCTGGAAAGACTGTCTGTCCTCCTTGCAGCAGCAGCAGCCTTGAGCAGATGTGCAGCACACAGAAAGCAGCAGCTTGGTAATGAGGCAGTTAAGCCACTCACATATATGGAGCCAGAATATGCAGGTCAGCCTGAGCTCCCTGTTAACTTGAACTTGGTTGCATGAACAAGGACACATAACCTAGTTGATGATGCTGATGCTGCTTTTGTAGTGGTGTCCTTGTAATTTGACTAGCTTACCCTAGCAGATAATAAATTAGGGGACATAATGCTTGATAACATCAGTGATGGCTCTGCCAGGCTAGCAATGCCTTCACTGTGAAAACTGCCTTTATACCATTTACTACAGGGCAAGAAAAATATCAGAGGTAAGTTCTCCCACTTTTACAGCACAGGATTGCCTACAGGGAGCAAGCTGCACTTTCCTTAGTGTGCCATACCAATGTATTACCTTCCTTGGGGGAACACTAAGGCAGATGGCATCAAGCAGAAGAAAAGTAAGCAGGAAGGGCACAGGTCCAGGTGTATGCTCAACCAGAGCAGGTGGGGAATGCCCTGATCCTCTCACAAAACCAACCTTCAAGTCCTTCTTGTCCTTCCCTCCATGCAGTGGAAATTGCAACTGCACAGGGGAAGGATAATTTGTGCCCTTAATTCATCAGCTTCTCTTGTCACTCGCTATAGCAGAACTAAAGATGGGAACATACCATTTCTGGTCCTATCCAGTCTCAAAATAGTATTGAAACCCCTTTTTGGCCCCAGATGCTACAGCACCACAAAGATGAGCGCAGGGTGCAGCTCTGGGTACCGACACAGGCTCTGTGGGCAGAGGGGAAGCTGCAAGCACTGGTGCCAGTTCCAGACTGCAGAGGCAGGACTGCCTGAGGCTGGGCTCCAAACTGCACATTGCTGTGATTTCTCCATGGGTCAGCTTCTTTCAAAAAAGGATGAACTAATCAGAGTGCCCATATTCACCTTGCCTAAGCACTCAGCTAAGCCAGTTTGGGAGTATGGGATATCCACTTTCTTGTTTCTCTGCAAAGGACACGCACACATCATGATCAGCATGCATGTGTAACTTGTCTGAGCAGGCAAGAATTTACAGTGCACTTGTACCAAGACTGTAGAAAAATATGATTGCACTTTGAAAAATATATGTTGATTTGTTCCCTTTTACCTTGTCAGGCCAATAGTATGTGGTTTATCTTGATAACAAAACCATGATCTCATTCAGGACATTGCTTTTCTAATGTATCACTAATAATGACGATGACAAATCTACTCCTGAACAAATAATTGGCATTATTGGGTGAGCGTAGCATTCGATGTCCTTAGATCTTTCCATGGACAAATATAAATGCTCTAGATGAATCAGACTGCACTGATCACAGTTTGCAGTTCCCCTCTCCAGGATCAGTACTTTTCCTGTCTTCAGCTCTTCCCTGTGAACAACCACAACAAATTATAAAAATCAAATTCTGGCTGTCAAACTTTCAAGTTGAAACTCTTTTCTCTGCCTTCCTTGCTAAAAAAAAAAAAAAAAAAAAAAAAAGAGTTACAAACTCGTTGTGAATCCTAGAAACAAATGGTATTCACATTTATGGGGGTTTTTTTCAATTTTCCTGTTCCAAGTTCAGACACAGATTTCCCAATGGCCAGGCAGCTTTCCTGCTTTCAGTCACAGTCCCTGATGGCAAAAAATCCTCAGTGAACGAGGCAAGTTAACAGCCAGGAAAAAGAGGGAAGCAGATAAAGGCCTCCTGAGCTCCTGCAATGCCTGCCCCACTTTGCCTTTGGTTCAAGGGATGGGCATCGCTGACTCTGAGGCCAAGTCTTTCAGACCTGTGGATTCAAATACCACCATGGCTTTTGTTCATATGTAGCTTTAGCCACAGGAAGTGATGAGCCACAAGAAGAAAGGAGTCTGGGAGACTCCTCTGGGCCATGGTCTGCTGCACCACGACACCAGCACACTAGCCAGAAACCTAAACCAACAATTAAGGTTAAACTCAAACAATTAAAGCAGATTATGGATAAAGGGGCTTGGATTAACTTGGCATGGTAGAAGTTCTGCAAGCTCTTGTTCCAGGAGAGCCAGAGCTATTACTCTTTTCTCCATCTTCATGGCATTTATCTCCTGAAAATCAATGAGAAAGTTGATCCTAGAAATATGAAACAGGTTTGCTACAAAACTAAAAAGTTGCACTCGTCAGTGAAGCTTTGCAAGTAAGGGGAAATAAATGCTTACCATTCCTGAAAACCAAGATGAAACACTACCACTGGCCTCTGCAAGGTAAAAGGGAACAGAGTAACACATTTTTCAAAGTGCAACCATATTTTTCCACAATGCCTTGAAGGATGTATTGTTTGACTACTGATTTCAGTATCTAATGACCCCTGCAGACAAGAACTCGATCAGTCTGGAAGGAAAGCATTAAATGACTATCTGCCTTCACCATCACAGTTACGAGACAGACAGATATCAAGTAACCTTTTTTCCACAGATGAATAAAATATTTTCCACTATTGACTCACACCTAGCTTTCAGATCCTAAAATTAGTAGGGAAATTTCCTGGAGTTTCAAAACTCTTCCCATGACAATTTATGGCAGCTCAGATATTTGAAATTCTTCTTTAATGTGCTAATCTACCCACTGGTTCAAATTCATGTCTCTGCGTTAATTTACTCATAAGATGACAGTGCCTTTCACAGCACCTTTTCGCATCCTAAATACGCCAGTGCAGCCTTCAAACTGTTTTTATCAAAATATCTCATGCTGGAGGAGCAGAAATCACTTAAAGCAAAGTCTCACAGACTTCTTTACATCACCTTTCTGACACAGCTGCATCCTCAACACCTCAGCACACGGGTAATGAAACATTTGACAGTGTGGCAAAGGATCCAATGACTATGTGCTTCTGCTTACTGACTTACCAAGATGAGCTAGTCCAACAGATCCACACTGGATTGAAAGCCTGGTGTTCAAAACCTTTGGGTTTATTTGCCTCTACCTGATTTCAAGATGAGGTTATTATCCCTTTGCTTAGGTGAGACAGTATTTGAAACCATCTGTGTGAGTATGGTGACCTACCATGAGCAGCTGGCACAGCGTGAGCCTCCAAACATGGAGTTTTAACCCCCTATTAGACTATGTGGGTGGTGGTACAAAGCTTCCACAGGTTAAAGGAAATTCCTGTTATCCTTTAATACCCATCACTTGAGTGGGATCTGGAGCCCACAAGACAGTCTCTGTGGAAAAGCACCTATCAGTTGTCATTAGAGTTGCTCACAGCTTAACGGACACAGAAGTGACAGGCACTGAATAAAAGCATTTTTAAATTCATATCTTCTGCTTTAGTCAAGATTTATTGCAGAGATTATACATGATTGCTCCAGTTTTCCTTTAAAGAACCGTCACTATGAATCAGGATCCAAGAGCCCCCTTCATACCAAATCCTCAGTTTGCAAGAGTTAATAATTCAATGAAATCATTTCTATATTTAAGAAGGGAGTAGAATATAGATCTTCAGACAGATAGTGGATAGGGTGACTCACTGTGCTATTTCTCCTCCTTCCCTAACCCCTCTCCCTTCCTTTTCTTGGTTCATATACAGGGTTACTCACAGGCTATAGCTGGCTGAAAGGAAAAAAGCAACAGAAAATAAGAGGATTTGCTCCTGTTTATCTTCCTCCATTGCAATAATCACTGCCTAAGTGAAAAACAAAGCTGAGGACTGAAAGGAGCCTGAATTTGAGTCTGTTTGGAGGGCATGACCCAGCTGAATCTTCAAATCTCTCTGCTGGAAGATGACTGCTGATGTACACAAGAAACAGGAGGAGGATGACCTTGTACCTTCACAGTCTGCTTTCTGCCATGACACAGGAAAAAGCCATTATAAATATAGCCTCAAAGAGCAAAATCTATTGGTTGTACAACTTGTTTTCTGGGTACAGATACATTCACAGGTAGCAGATCTCCTTTTCTGTTTTAATTATATCTGCAATTTTACTTGCACCAGACTATGCTACAGAAACCTGAAAACACAGACACTCTTTAACAGAACTAACACCTCAACATTTTTTTTGTTCTTCTTTCCATATAAACTTCAGACAACTCTACACAAAACATTTAGGATGGCCCATTAAATTAAATTTTCTTCAGTGAATTTTCAAAAAGGCCTGGCCAATGGAAGACCATATTACTGTTAAATTAAATAAAATACATTTTTCAATATTATTATAGACTACTGACTCCATAAACACAACTATATGTTGCTCCAAACCTGTACTTTAGGATATATCTTCCACTGGCCTGTTCTCTTGGGATTCCAAGCCTGGTCCATACTGAAGATAATTCTATGTTTCAAGGATAACATTCTTCCAATTGATATTCTCACTCAGGTCTGTTCAAAAGAGTGGAATTAGCTTCATATTCCACTTGTGCTCGCTGGCCATAACTTGCCTTTACACTTTAGTTTGACACATTTTCTTTTACTCTCATTCTAAAAGAGAGAAATTCTCTTTTTATAGGGTGCTTATTAATTTAGCTGTGCTGTCTAAAATGGTCTGATAATTTTTATTCTCCCTAAAACCTTTACCACAGTAAAAGCAAAAGCAGTCCTGCTTTTGTACTGTCATTGCGTGAGCATACATTGGTAGAAAGGGTAAATGGATCATGAAGAACCATGTGTTAATTGCTTCAGAAATCAATATGCTCAACTTGAATATCCCCAAGCAAAGACTGTCCTTTGCTGTGTCAAACTACAGATATTTTCTGCTTGCTCGCTTTTTCCCCAGCTCTGAATACACCACAGACTTATTCCCCTTCTATTCCATTTGTGGTTATGGGGTAAAAGGGACCCACCGGCACTGGAAGAGTTCATGTGCTAGTAGCTGACAAATCAGCTACTTTAGCTCCAGATATGGGAGTTAATTATTTTTAAACCACTGCTTTTTACATGCTGGAAACTGAAAGCCTTACTTCTTCACACCGTCGTCACAGGGCTCGCCAGGCAGCGCTGCAGACAATACCTGCTGTGGGGGATTCATTCCTGTTGTACCACTCTTCTCTGCTGCAGAGACACTTGCCATCTTAAGTTCAAGTGGAACAAAAGCAAATGCTAACATTTTGAGGCTGTGAAACAGTGTGTCCCCTTGTACTTCCACCAGAAGAGTTAATGTGCACTAGAGTCACAGCATGTAATGTATGCCTGGTTTGAGACTCAGACAGACACTGAATCAAACTGATTTATTTTAAGTCACAATGGTACAATCACCATCCTTGGGTTATTCCTTGCTCCTCCATGAAGGCCAAATGCTTTTTCCTTCCAAAGACTGTATTAACTTTAAAACCATTTACTTTTCCAAGTGTGCCTTCATAGAACAATGTCCTAGACACAAACTCTTCATCAAATAATCTCAGAAAAGCTGTTAGTCCCTTCAGACACAGATGGCACACACTGCTCCAGATCCAAGCATTAGCTTTGGAGGTCATCACATTACAGGGCAGCTTCTCAGGTATTGCTCCCATCTCCTGGACACCAGGCTTTTGGATAACTTTCACTTTGTTGTTCTTCCAATGGAATAATCAAGGCCATCTCCTGGAAGCGATACACCTGTCCATGGCCACTGTAGGATGGGAACATCATATGGTTTCCTATGCTTTCCAGCTGGCCAGGAGGAGATTGTCTCGCCGCTTAAAGAAACCAAAATGTACCGTGCTTCCTGCAGGGCACATGGATCCTTGTTCTGCCACGCTGTGTCCATAGCTACACCCAATCATTTCATCACAGTGGGCAGCTGAGCAAATGACAGCAACTTCAGGGGCTTTGTCAAACAGCTGGTTCACTCGTGCACTTGACCAAATTACAAAGACTTCCTGGCCATTACTGGGATGAGCAAAAGTGAGTGCTCGTATCAAATTATTTTAATCTCCATGTACAGGAATAAAAAGTATGTGATACGCTGTTAAGCACAGGAGAACATTTATCATGCCATAACCGAAAATGCCATGTTGGTTTTGTATCACTGTGCGTCTCATTATTGGAGCAAATGAGGCTCGGGTGACATCGGCTGCCACATTCCAGCTGCTCTTTGAAGCGCCTCCACCTGTTGTTTTGCCCTTCTTGGACCCCAAGCAGTTACATTTAATGAATCCTTGTCATACCAGAGGAAGATCATTGTTGAACAGCTTCTGTCACACATATGATGTTCTTAGGATTTACATAATTTTCACTCAACAGCTCCCAGGGTCGGCCTGCGAGCAGCCTGCCCTCCCCAGGGTTCCTATGTGGCAACCAAAAATAAGTAAATAAATAAAAGAGGAAGAGAAGAGAAACACGGCTTTCTCAGGGTCCAAAATAACATCAAGAATGCATCCTGAGTGACTCCACCCTCTGCCCTCAAGTGGAAGAGGAAGAGCCACGCTCTCTCTCTCCCTCCCTTGCCCGTAACTGTTGAACAGTTGCTCCACACTTCCCTGCTATAGCTCTCAGGAAAGTGTTTTCTGTCCTTGGAAGTCAATCAGTGACCACAGGCATTGACCCACAGGGTGTTAGATGCTGCCACCACAAGCCAGCCTGCCCTTCAGGTCATCACTCGGGGCTGCACAATGGGATGGCACCTCCTTGGAGCTGATCTGCAGAGTTGTACAGGGGCACAGAGGGGATTTGCCTCTATGTCAGCTGTACAGTCACGTTTCAAGGACTCCTTAGTTGAAAGGATTTGTCTTCAAAGATACAGTTCTTTGAAGGTGAGACATCTTGTTTGGAGAACAGCTGTAAGAAAATAAGCTTTGCAACCTTCTCATTGTGTTTCACCCACTTCATCCTACATCTGCCCCAGCTGTAACACATTTCTGTTTCTCCTTCACCTCTCTGGCTGTTGTTTTGTTACCATGTCTGTCACTGCAGCTTTCAACAGATGCTGCTGCAGTCTTCTTGCTGTAGAGTCCCATTAACTTCAACAATAACTTCAATAAATAACTTATTTCCCTGAAGATACTCAAAGGCCTGTCTTTGGTCGCTTTCTTTTCTGCTTAAATCTGTCATTAGAATTTATTGCAAAACATCTGGACATTCCCTCATTTCATTTTTTTCCTTCATGGTTCTGTTTTACTTTTACTTCACACTGTAGCTCTTCTGTACTTTTCATTTATTTATTTGCAACTTTACTTAAGTGTCTGTTTGGTTTTCCAACAAAACAAATGTCACAGATTCATAGAAATGTCACTTGGAAAGGAATTTTGGTGGTCTCCAGCCCAGCCCAACAACTGGAGCAACACTACCACCAGCACTAGAGCAGCCACCCACGACTTTGTCCAGCCATGCCACAAAAACCTCCCCAGAGCCTTCCACATCATCTTGGCTGACGGGGTGCAGTGGAGCACATCCCTACTGGCCTCCTCATCCCATCCCAGCAGCCCTCTCCAGAGCTGCAGCAGCTTTGTTTGAAACCAAGAGCTGGGCTGCTCTGAGGTTCGTTCCCAGTAAACAGGGAAGGGCACTGCCAGCTCTGCCCCAGGAAAAGAGCCAAGAAGCATCAGCTACCCTCTGACCACCTCTTGCACAGTGTGCAGGCTTCCAGCATCTGAGGAGGTGTGCAGGACCTTGCTCCAAGGGGCCACATGGTCCAAGTCACAACAGAAAACCTCTACCAAAAGGGCTTAGAGTTTCCTCAAGACCTGACTGCTATCTGTGATCCAAATGAGTGCCAGTTCATCCTCTCAGTAACTCCCTCTGGGGAAAAGATACTCCTCAGCAGGAACGGAGCTGGTACAAAGAGGGTCATCACTAGCAATCAGAGAACTTTGTGGCCATTCAGCTGGTTATTTTTACTTCAACTGATCACAGGTGCATCAGAAAGTTAAGGGAAAGGAAAAGGGAAGATTGGGAAAGATACCTACCCGAGTTTCCTCTGGATCCAGGCATGCAGCCCCTAAATACTGCACTCCTTAGAAGCTTCAAGGAGAAAAATGGACAAAGAGCAGGCAGGCAAGCCAAAGTCTGCAGTGGGACAGGACTCAGGAACAGCACTGGACACCAAGAGCACTGCCTATTTTTTCATATAGCCAGAAGAAGAAAAACAGTTCTCCACATATATTAATGGAAGGCATGGAGATGTTTACACACATTACTGCACCGATTGGCAATCCACAGAATACATCTACAAGGCCACTAGCCCAGCACCATCACGCAGCCTACAAGAGCATTTGCATGAGGGGCCCAAAAAAAAACTGTGAAGCTCATCAGTGAAAGAATTGCTGGGGAAGTTTAACAGCATTATACTGAAGGCTGGCATGTTTTTGCAGAATGCTTTGCAAGCCATTTGCATTGTTAAAGCCAGCAAGCTCCGATGGCAGGGTAGCAACTGTATAAAATGTGTGGCAGCCAGCAAAATCATTTCAGTAAAAGTGAAGCAAATAACACATTGTGCAACAGCGAGCAAGAAAATTATTTTACCTATGTGAAAAATTAAGAAGGGCTCTGTGGGGACTGTATGCATGATCCCAAGAAATAACTGGAAACAAACAATGAAACAAGTTCATTCCTGACACCATTCCAAGGGAGCCAGTTCGGAAAAAATGCACTGGGGAAAGATTTGGCCCTGTTGAAGTGTTTACATGGACAGTGCAAATGTTTTGATCAATAGCTAAAAGAACCATGCTGAAAAGGGAGGTGCAAATTAACTCCAAAAGGGGGAATATCTCTTTTACTAAAGGAGATGCATACTGCTGGCCTTAAAAAATCAAACTTTAAGTGATTTTTGAGCAATATGCGAATCCCCAAGAAGCAATACATCTCGTCCTCCCTGTTTTAAACCATTATCGTGTCATTGAAACTGTATTAGCTTAATGTGAATCATTCTCACTTTATGCTGATGTAAATTAAAGCTGTTCCCAGATAAAAGATAAAGAATTAAACTGTACATTGGCAAAGGCTGGAAGAAGTCAGCTTCTGGAAAGAGGAAATAGGTTGATTACCATCCATTTATGAAAAAAAACATTTCTGCCTGCTGGAGCAACCCAGGTCAGATTAACATTACAGAAGCAAACTGTCTGCTGAGTTGCAATACAAATGAACATTGTTTTTCTTATATTTCTTTCTGGTTCTGGACTAAAATTCAGAGTCTCTCAAGCAGGTTTCATAAAAGTTAGTTGTGCTGGGAAAGTAAGAAGGAAAAGGCTGTTTGGAAGCTTCGAAAAATGGACAAACTGATTAAGAGTTTCTGCCTGGCAGCAATCCACACCTTAATTCAATGGTGCTTTATGGAGTTTATAAAGCTGTAATACAACTGCAAGCAGGTACTATTATGGATAGTGGGATCTACAAATGAATCTAAAGGAAAGGGGTCACTTCAATCCCATGGCATTAATCTGGCCTTGGACAGGAATGCCTTTTACTTCCTCAGATTCCCCAACCACTTCTACCAGATAAAACTGGAAACACTTTCTGCAGCTAAAGCCTCATGATTGCCATCATCCCTTTCCTCTGTTCATTCTTAAAACATCACTGGAAGAGCTTTTGGTGTGAGTAACAAAGCACATAAACTTGGAGATGGCACAATCTCCACCCAGCATTCTCCAGAATTTTGTGGTAATTCCACTTTGTAGAAGTTTCATGTGTTCTTGAAATTTATTTCCAATTTGTTTAAATAAAAGTCACTAAACAGAAAAGCCTGGCATTTCGAAATTTACATCAAAGGGTAAATCATAGTCCTGGAGTCATCTGTGTGACTTGCTGCTTAACAGACCATGGCTCTGGAGTCGAGCGCCTGGGGAAGCTGGTGGGCTGGGAGCTCCCAGGGTTCAGCCTCCCACCAGCCTGCAGCCCTGACTGGAGGTGGTAGAGACCCCCATTTGGTTTTCACAGAACCATTTTCTGTGATGGACCATTCTGTAGAAAGTTTTTATTTTAATTAATGCCCCCTTCTAATGCGAATGAAAAGCAAAAGTGGTGTCAGAAGCTTCTGGATCAATTCCAGTGGGGAAAGAAATTGCAAGCCTTAAACTACCTGTCTTCAAAAAGTTAATATTGCCAGTGAAAAACAGACAATCAAAAAATCCCACCCTACTGATAAGTTTATCTTGTTACAGTATGACAGATATCCCCCCATGGCCTGTATGGGGTTTATAATGCAGAACAGTTAGAGCCACGTGCCTCTGCCACTGTATAGTTAGAAATAGTTGTTACTGGTGCTATTAACACTGGGGAGAAAGATCCAGTCTACTTTAAAAAAAAAACATCTGCTTCAGGAGTTCTTATTGTTAGTTTTCTTTTGAATTCCTTTCACTGTGTTACTGCCGATTCTGTTATTTTTTTATGAACTACATTATTTTCAAAATACGGACATTCCTCAAAACTACACAAAGCATCTTTCCTTTCAGGCATCGCAAGTTCACTTATTCCTGCAACTTGCTCACCTCAGACAAGCAGCTAAATGTCCCAGTTCTGCCAAAACCAAGGAACAGGCCAAGCAAAACATGGCAGAGGTGCCCACGAGGAGAAATTTGCTGAGTGCCCTCAGGAAACACAAAGCAGGTGGATGCAGCATGCCCAGGTGAGACCATGTTGAAGGGGCAACATGGAGACATGGCAGCAGAGCAGGTGGTGTTGGAAGCCAGGCCAAAGCACAATCCCATTTAATTTCAAAGAGGAACAAAGGTGTCTCCTGTTGACAAGGTCCTAAGGACTTTTGTCTTCCTTGCAAGTGACAAAGGAGAACCGTAAGCCTGCAGAAGTTAGACACAGTTTAAAGAGCCCAAGATGACAGAGGATATATCAGTATAAAGGTCAGGTTGGACAGAAAAATATTATTCTCAATTTAGCCGCAAAGTTTTTCACTGAAAAAGCACAGTATAAAGCCTCCCACCTAACCCTTCTCTATTAAAATTTGGGTTGGAGTCTTTCATCTACATGCCAAGCAAAACAAACTCCAGGAGCTGATTTTTTCATAAATCATGATAGCATCACTCTGCAGAAAAGACAAGCAGCTTGGGAATTTCAGTTCTTACCAAAACAACTGTTTCAGGGATCAGTCCTGGGCAGAGACACAAAAGCCAAACCTGGCTCCACAAGCAGAGGTGGTGAGAGACTCACGATCATTAATCACTGACAACAAAGCATCATATTTTAAATGAGAGGCAATTGCAGCCACTATCTCAGGTTCACCTCACCTCTCAAACTGTAGATTGCACAGATCAATCTCACAAGGCATCCAGAGGGAAAAGTGTCTGATTTCAGTTCTATACATGCTTTACAAAGGGTTGACCAGATAAGTCAAATTGGCCAATTTCTACAGTGAACTTAATACTGTTTCTGTACAGCAAGTGTGTATTTCCAGTGATTTTACTGATACAGCTGCAGCACTAACATTTCTTAGATTATGAAAGATGTGACAAAATGGGATTTCAGCTCCAAGTAGAAAAAAATCTAGCTACATTTTAAAAGAAGTTGAAGAAGTTTAAGTGAACCATACTTAAGATCAAACAAATTTTCATTCCAGTCATTTAAAAATATTTTTAATACCTGAATCACATTGAAGAACACTGCAAAACAAGACATTTCCAACTAAAAATCCAAATATTTTATTTTGAAACTCTGGAGGGATTTTCTTTCCTTGAATACTTACAGAAGTCTTTTTCCTAAAAAAAACACCCAACAAACTCAGAAAATGCACACATTGCTGAATCTGCTATCTTTACCCCCTCTTCCTTCTCCAGAAATTTTCTTAAGGCTTTGACTCCTATGACATCTGAGTGTCTCACTACAAAGAACACTCATCATCCCTCTTTCACAGGAGGAGAAAATGAAAGAGGAGGCCCAGTTACATGGAAGTAATTTGCCCAAGATCAACCAGCAAAAGCAAAACAGATTATTACACCTAGTCTGTCCCATGTTAAAAAGCATTAGTCTTCACTGATCAAAATCAAAAGGTTTTGTCTTACAATATGCAAAAGTTTCATGAAAGTCTCTATCTTTTCTTTTTTTATTTGATGAACTTCATGTCATGTGTGCCAGCAGAGACCAGGGAGATAGGCTGGGAGTTTGTATACTGGACGTCTTTGCGGCTAAGGATTTCCAGAGGATTCTACAGCCCAAGGAAGTCTAGGAAATAAAGAGAAGTTGAGATCTAGGCACCTGAATTTATTTTCTAGAGCTTTCCCACAAGCATGCTCCAAACCTTTTACAAACATCACTGTGAAGGTGTTCTGATTGGAGTGTTCTACAGCACCTCAGCCATGGCCATGAGCTTCAAGCAGGAGTTTGAAAACATGGTCACAAGGATCTTAATGCTGTCCCGTTTGAGCAAAATCTGGGACTATGGACACAAGGGACGAAATCAGTGCCAATGATTTTTATGACTGGTTTCCTCTCACCACTATTTTTGGGATTATTTTTTTCAATGTAACTATTAAAAAAAAAAACCAACCAGTAAAATAAGCAAACTGAAACTGTAAGTCTGGTGTTTAAGTACTTCTGAAGGTCTGTGGCACAGTTCACATGGGATTGGTTCAGTTCCCCCATTGTTTGGCTGTAATTTTTAGGAGAAGTTTCATGGGGTGAGTCCAGAGTTACAGTCACAGCTTGATCACAAGCCTCCCAAGTGCAGCAAACAGTCCCTTGCCCTGCACAACACAGCACTGGCTCCGGCTGGAGCAGGGCTGATGTAAAGCTCTGGTCAGTGAGCAGGGCTGGGAGCTGCCAGCTGAATTTGCCAGAACAGTCATGGAACAGAAACAAACCATGATGCAAACAGCTGAACTCTTTTTTTTTTTTTTTTTNTTATTTTGATTCTTTAGATTCTTTTTTTTTTTTTTTTTTTTTTTTTTTTTTTTTTTTTTTTTTTTTTTTTTAAATTTTAGCCCATTTTCAGAGTTCTTCAAAAAAATACTCCCTGCTCATTTCATTACAAAATCTGAAGTTTACTCCAAAATGACTCACTCTGTCACTGAGGGAGAAGGTACGACCTGCCACATGTGTCAGAGAAGGCCTATGAGGTAATTTCATTCTCTCACCATATGAAAACTATTATTTCTTCTCATAATGAAAATGTGAGGATGTAGGTGGCAATCCCCAGATGGACACAAAAATGAAAAAAAGCTCTGGCAGATTGCTAATCATGTTTTGAAAAAACAAATGCATTTCAGTCATAGTGAATATTTCCATGTATGGAAAGTAGGTTTTTCTCATCTGCAGCATCCACATAACATTTGGCAATAACAGCATAAGCCAGAATTCATATGTGAGAGTATCTCATTCCTGATGCTGACATTTCATGATGAGTTGAGCTACCCAGGAAATTCAGGTGCCATAAAGGCTAAGTATTCACATAGAGCGTATCTTTTGCTTCCTCTGTGGTTTCATTACTCTTTGGTACACTTCCAGATCATATGAAATACAATCTTGCTCACCAAGTTTTCTGGACCCTCAGCATTTGAATTAAGCACTCACAGATGTTCCCTTTGCTCTCTGCTCCTTTAAGCATGATGGATCCCTCACTGCAGGCCCTCCACTGAGGTACAGTTGTTTTCTCACTTTGAAAGGAATTTCAGAAAACATTTTGGTTCATCTGTGGAATTTTCCATCTGCGTGTTATTTATTTGCATTGTCACCATGTACCAGAGGCCATTTATTTGCAAGGGCCTTACAATAAAGGTTCTGATGAAACTTATATGGTCCCCACTACAAGTTTCTTGGAGGACTGTGACAAAGCAGAACCCAGCATGTTTTATTTTTAATTACGTCAAGCAAAAAAGAGGGAGGGAAAAAGGAAGTCTAAAGGGAGAAGAACTAGGACTGAGGATTTGTTTGGTGAATCAGTAGGGTCAGTGCCATACTTTGCTGCCCGTGAAAGTGCCACTGAGACAGACAGCTGAGGATCTGTGCAGCTGAGCTAGCAAAACAGTGAATTCATTGAGCAGCATTTCACAACATAGAGTTTGGGAGCATCATTTTCCCAAGACTGGGCTCCTGATTTGAGTCTTCAGAAACACACAGTTGAACAAACAAACAACGTGAACGTTTCACCTGTGCTGAGACTTGCATGGAGTGGGAGGTTGTATATCCAGTAAGGGTTTGGTGGTCAGGGGTAGACCTCACTTCCCTTTGCTACTGAGGTGGGACACCCACACTGCAAACCAACTGTTACTTGAACTCCAGCACTAAAGGGCTCCCTGTCCTTTGGAAGGCTGCTGGGGCTCTGATGGCCCCTGGAAAACTCTTAGGGCACAGCTCAGAGTAGCCCCTGGTGAAGCAGGAGAAATACTATTTCACCAGCTTGCACCAGTCACATAAGACTTTCAAAGATCACAAGACAGGGTGGCCACCGTAAGACCCATGTGTTGAGAAACACTGAGTCATTCTGGAACGTGTGTGTTGCTGCACAGAAACCCCAAGGAGAAACAAACCCATGGTGCTGTAGATACACCAGTGTGCTCCAGCCTGCGTTTGAGGGCAAGCAAGATTAGAAACACAGCTTGGAGAGAAGACCCATCCTCATCATCAGGGCTCAGTTGCATAGCAATGGGCAAATAGCTCATTTGCTCTCCACAAGCTGGGGCCTTGCACACCAGCTCAGTGCCAGGGACAGAGGAAAGGCTGTCCTTCAGCTTTTCTCCGTGACAACAGCAGTGATGTCCACACAGCAGTGGGAAACAGCAGAGGAGTAGAACTCCCAGGCTGGTTTTATACACTTTTCCCTTCTCTCTGGCAGATTTGAACTTTGACTTCAAAACTACAGCTCCAAGTGCTCTGAAGGATGAAAGCACACCAAGTACCATCAGGGAGCAGAAACAGCCAGAGCATGGCTGGCATGGAGTGTGGGCTCAGTGACTGTAGCAGCAGAGTCACAAGAAGATCTGCTACTTATAAAAGTGTGGATTTGGGATGCAGGTAGTCAGCCAGATTTGAGAAAGTTTTGTGATGGTAGCAAAAGATATGTCACCCCCGCAAAGTTGTAAAAAAGTTTTTTAGGCACCTGATCCAAATCAGAAAGTGCTCCTAGAGGAAATATTTTTCAAAAGAGATTAAAAAGATTTTAACAACTCAACCTGTTTTCCTGCAGTTCTTGGATACTTACTAGTTTACTAACATTTTCCCCACACCTGAGAATTCACATGGCCAAGGCAGAAAGCCAATGCAAATACTGTACCTGACTCTTCCAACTGAAAACTGTAATGAAAAGAGGAACTTTTGGGGGGCTAAGCTCAGCTCATCTGAAGTGGTGGTTTCTATTTAAAATGGGCCCAAGCCAAGTTTCCTTGCTCTTTATGCCCTTCTTTTAGGACTGTGCTGTCACAGGAGCCTGGGACTCCACACAGAGACCCAGTGTTTCTGCAGATGTCCTGTTTTAGGAGGTGAAGCACTTCCTAAGTACAGCTTCCCCTTGCCTGAAGCAGCGATCAAACAGAAACCTTCAGGGCCCGACTGCCCTTGTGCTCGTGCCCGTTCTTTGTGGACTGACGTCAAGTGTGCTACACATTTGTGTTGGCATAAATAGCAAGAGAGGAGAATCGATTCCTCTTCAGCCAAACACAGGTCACTTCCATCCCCTGGCCAAAAGTGCTCTCAGGACAGCATACAATTTGGTCCATTGATTTTAATATATTGGCATTTTCTCCCTCCTACTGTGTGAACACATTGTTTACAACTTCAGTAAGCCACTTTGGAACACACTGTTATAAATCAGGATAAATAAAAGCTTGTCCTGTTTGCCTCCAGTGTCAGACATTGCTAGTGTGGTAGCTAGGTCAATTGGGGATACAAAAAACCTCACCCCAGGTCTTCTTTTCTAATTCCATAGCATTCCAGGTGGGTCTGGACTTTAAATCTGTGGAGCATTTCAACAGTCACTCAAGAGGAGTCTAGTTTAGTGGAGGCATTTGAGTCTCTTTACTAATTCATTTACAGTAGCCATCAGTATTCCTTTCAAGTGGCCATCACTCACTCACTAAATCTCTCAGCAGGGAGGCAAGCCTTGCTCATTTGCTCTGTTTGTATGTTACTTTAAACCAAAGAGTAAAGGGATAACCCAGATCGAATGTGTATTCTGGATTGGCTTGGCTCTGTTGCAAAGGGTAAGCACAGAGCTCCTCTTCAATTAGCAGAAGAGGCAAAGCTGAAATTGCTCTATGAATTGCCTATAGTATTTGAGGAGACAGCAGAGGATACGGCTGAGCTTTCCAAAGCAAAATGAGTCACCTGTTGTCTGCAGGAGCTCATGCCAAGAATGGTCAGATTTGAGCTCAAGGGAGTGCTTTCCAGAGGACTTCAGCCAACAGCTGTTTCCCTTCAGCTGGATTGTGCTGAGAATCTAGCCTCAAGTTAAAGCTTGAAAAGAAAAAGTGGTACTAGATGCCAAAAGAAGTGTGAAGGCCAAATTTCCCCATAAAATGGAAACATGGATTGTTGGAATTATCTACCCTATTTTTCTGCTCACAGACTATTCCCAGCTTAGTCTGGTGACCTTGTCACAACACTGGGGTTGCAGGCAACCAATGCAGAGTACTTGAAAGTTCCTGCTCCTCCCAGAACAGATCAGAGGATAAGTTTCATTTATAGATGTGTTCAACCTGATCCAGATGTTTAAGCAGATAATTGTTCAAGCAGTGTTAAAGTCCAGGGATGGTTTGGCAAGGGAGAAAACTCAAGTGAGGATGAGGCTGAGGATATATCAGACCAGTGTCTGGCTCCATCACAGAGTAACTCTAGGCTTTCTGCTTATTGCTGACCTCCTGAAGGTATTATGGATGCCTGACCAGCCCACCCAATTTTGGTGGAAGCTTGTAACTCTGTATCTTCACAGATGTGGAGCTTGGTCAGCTTAGTCACCCTTTTGTGAAATGGGGCTATTGCTTTTCTTTTCCATATATGAATTACTGTAGAATAGCTGAGGAGCACCAACCTCCTCCCCACGTAAAGCTTCAATGGCGAACTATCTTCCTTGCACAGCCCTGCAGCAATTTTAGCACCTATGATAAAACACCAACCAGAGCCCACACTGTGCTCTCTAAATGGCAAGTCACTGCAGAGGAATAACACTTGAAACCATTTCCCTCACCACTTCACAAACATAATTTAGTTTTATGTAGGATCTTAAAGGAAAAGCATCATCACCAGCGTGGCTTATATATCATTTCAAGAAGCCTCCTCAACCCGCCTTCCAGGGACTTGTGATTCCCAACACGGACAGACAGGAAAAAGTGGCTATAAAATGGTCATTCTCTGTTAAGACTGAAAATAATTTGCAAATCCTCACTTCTTGAAAAAAGTTACACCTGATTCAAGAGGAAGACATCTTTTCAATAGGCTTTAAAACCAGGAAGGATCACTGATCAAATCTGACTCCTAGTAAAACACAGGTCAGTGATTTTAATCCAGTGAAGCCAGTATCCTGCCAATGCATGCAAAATGAGCCTCCCAATTAGTACTGGTTAGAGCTTTCCAGTGCAATATCAGGAAATGCTATTTCATTGGAAGTGAAACGTGTCAGTTCCAATTACCATTTCATTTTGAAAAAAGTATCAGACTACAGATTTCCAGGGGAGGCCAAATGCAAAATTTTGCTTTTCCCTTTTGTGATGGCTTTTTGTAGAATCTCTTGGAGGAATAGGTATACAAACACATCCAAAAATTAAATGTTTTTATGCATATTCAGCTTTCACACGACAGTTAAATAAATACGTTTGCTCTTCTCTTTGGACAAAATGGAAAACCTCATTCTCACAGTGCCATCAACAAACCAAATACAAGATCACACACAGACAGTAAGGGGAAGACAAACAGGATTAGCAGATATATGGCAACATTCAGGAAATATTGCTCAGTTTTATGCAGTAACATCGTGTTTACACCCACATGAGAAAAGACAGTAAGGACAAAAGCTTGTTATGAGTCCCTCAAAATCTCTTAGAAAGAAACCCTTTGGCTAAAATGCATGTGTGATGTTCAGCCAGAAAAAGATTTTCTCCCCTGTATTCATAATGGTGAGATGATGGGAAAGAAATGTTATTTTCAAGACATAAAAAAGACTAAAATTCTAATGAATTTACACACCCTATGTCATAAACCCTTGCTAACAAAGATCAAATGATCTTCTAATTACTGAAAGATTCTTTAATTGAAGTTGCTTTGAGGGTTTCCCAGAATGCTCAGACTCTTCCTTCTAAAGAAATTTCGAATTCTAACACAGCTGACTAAATGAACCTGTATGTGCTACCCTTGTTTTTGACTGTCTGGGACAATCATAGGGAAGCTTTGCAGTGGAGTGCATTTTCAGGCATTATACCTACCAAAGATTTTGTCTTTTTTCTATTTTCCCATTTTCCCCCATCATAGTTTATAGCACTACAATTTTCCCCATAGAAACTTCAAAGAATTTTAATTTGAAGAGGACAAAATAGGAATTTGGGGGGGGAGGGGGGCGGAATTACGATATGTTTATGGTCTTTCCTACCCCTTGAATAAACAACATAAATAACCAAAAATCAAAGTAAACCCAAACAAGCTTAGGCATTAGGACTAGACAGGAAGGGGAGGGAAATGTAATATTTTGACCTGGGGTCCAATTTTGAGATCAGCACTGTTCATTAGGTGTCAGTTTTAACACTTTTCTGCTGTGTATCAATTCAGAGTTCTCATTTTCTCACTTTCAGCCTGTCCCTACCAGAACTCCACGATGCTTTCCCTCCTGAACAGTTACTTTCTAGGATGCTGAGCTCAAGTGTGAGGAGAGCCCAGTGCTCTCCAACAGCAACACCACTCTGGGGCAAGTGTTGCTGATGGTCCCAAGGACAAGGCACATGGCAGACTGAAGGGACTCGTGCATTACTAAGAGCACTCAAATTTGAAACATGCTCTCTCCCTCTCGTTATAGAACCAAATTTACATTGCTACAGTATCCTTCAATAGCTGTATATTTGTGGGTTTGGTACCATATCAGGAGACAGTATGGTCTGAACAACCAGCAATGTACTCCTCAGATGGGGGAAGCAACTTTTAGGGCATACAGGGTCCTGCTACAACAGACCACATCAAGACACCCAACTCTACACAAACCAAAAAAGAAACTATAGACACCTATCTATGTTACAGGCACTGCCTGCAGATAATTGTGTACCACTACCCTATGGAACTAACAATCCTTTTAGACACCCTGAAAGTGTCAGCATGGAAGAGATTACAGTTTATAGACACAAATAAAAGCCCAAAGTTTCTTTGTCTGAAAGAGTAATTATCTGTCTGACTTCAGAATTTATGATGTTGCTCATTACTAGAGTATCTGAGAACTTTCCTGTTTAAATTAGCGGGAACAGAAAAATCTCTGGTACTTTCTGAAACTCCCTACTTAATAGCTGAACAAACATGCACCTCGCATCCATAAAGATTTTTTTGTCATCTGAGACCAGGTGACTATCCTTTGTTAACGTTTGCAAGGACATTAAGGTCCAGTTCAAAACCTGTGCTTGTGTTAAGCTGAGGTAGCAATGATATAACATCAATCAATTTGACAGTACAGAGAATGAGCCACAGAGGGCCTACGAACTCACAATGCACTGGTTTTAAATACTCATTTCTGTTGCCACATTTGCAAATGCCAGAAAATGCACTAAGTTCACCTTGATGTTGCAAGGAAGTAAGGCAGGAACTCCTTACTTTGCTGTGGGGGTCCTTGGACACTCAGGGCGCAAGGGGATAGCTTTTTCCCCTGCTTGAGCTGCCCTGCGACTTGCTTAGCTGTGGAAACACCTCCTATCCAGGAAAACCTGTTCCTGGCAGTGCAAAATGGGTCAGTTTGTTAACTGAATGTTTTCTGCTTTCCTGGCCACTTGCCACCACAGCAAATGCAATGAGAGATAGGAAACTCCTCAGACATGTGGGAATGACACCTCAAAAGCTAAGTCAGTGACTTTTCTCAAAAACACAGAGCCTTGTTCTGCTCCTAGTTACAGCTGTGTAACCCATTGGACATTTCTTCTGTGTTCACTTCTAACGCAGTGAGGCAGCTAAGAAGCTCATTAATTGCTCAACTCTGACTTGTCATAAAAAAAAGGAAGCAAACAAATTGAATATTAGACAGCCCACTACACCAGATGAGATCCTGAGACAAGATCTGTACGGAACAAGAATTTTGAGAAGGGAAGGGAAATTTCGTCAGGTTCTTTGGTGAAAAACCCTTTGCACAGTCTCTTGTGCCGGGCTTTGTAGGCTGATTTTCTACCAGGCAGCCACACTGTACTTCAGAGACAGTGATGTACTCAGAGGGCTGAATTCACATAAAGACAAATGGGTGAATTAGATAAAATTGTTTTCAGTTTTTTCACATAAGAAATGTGGGCTGGTCTGCAAGTGTCAGGGAGCAGAAAGAGCACAGCTCCTCCCTGAGGGAAGGTAAGCCAGGAGGGATCTCACAGCCATGCTCATCATCCCACAACACCAAGCACAGACCTGGAAATGGCAGCTGGGTCCAACCAAGAGGCCTGACCATAAGGCAATATCAATATCACAGTGACGAGGCAGGGAAGTCAGTCCTCGAGTCAGGGTTAAGGATCAGGTCCAGTGACAGCTGGGGAGATCCACAGTAACACAGCAGAGTTTAGGTCACATCAGGAAGCCACTCTGCAGGGTGAGTTCTAGAGCAAGTTACTCTGTGGCTGTAGCTCAGCACTCCTCTAACAAAATTGTTCTGGCACAGAAGGGCTGAAGGCTCAGGGATGAGCTTAAGTAGAGCCCTGGGGCCCATGTGTGAGGCCCCAGGTGAGGTTGCTCATAGGGTCAAGGCCATTAAGGCCCATTAGTGAACCTGACAGTAAAATATATTTTTTTTTTCTTTTTAGTGTTTGTGAACTACTTAGGGCATGACGCAAGGACCTATTCAAATCAATGCACAGATCTGTGCCAATCCTCAAGGAGGCCCAACAGAGAAACTGAAATGAGCATGATGATGCAATAAAATATACAGGTGCTCCTTAGGTCAGCCCTGCCTGGCTGGGGTTGAGATGCTCCGGGCGATCAGGTAAGGAAGCTTATGTCATCTCCACATCTGACTGACAGATTAAACACTTCTGAGAACTCACTCAAGCCTTTTTACATGGAATCACTGAGCAAATTCTTTGTAACACATGTACTACTACATATACATCATACCCCTTAAGTAGTAAAGCAATAATGTAACACACCAATTCCTGGAATCACAGAATGAGTGTGTTGGCTCATCCTTGCTTGAGAATAAATATGTATCATCTTTTTTGTGAGTATTACTGTCAGTGATTAATTGGAATAATGAGGCATGACAGTGAGCTAGCAGAGGTTCCTAAAGATGAAAGGTATATCATACCACAGAGAGAAAATCACTAGCCCTTACAAAAGACATTCACTGTCTCCAGGGAAAATAAAAGTAGTACAATTAGAAGCATACAGTAGACATTATCCCCTCCCAGAATATAATTGTGAAGTATGAAAAAATAGTATTTCAGCCAGTGATTACGAAACATTCAGTTCTGACACAGTGGAGATTATTTTCACCAGCCTTGATCTGGTATTGCATTCAATATGACGTAGTGGCTTAAGGGCACTTAAAGACTATCTGTGGAGTACATGAACATAAATTTAGTCATATTCACACACATAAGAGTATGTAGAGATGTAGCCCCTCTTTTGCAATGGCATAGCTCTGCTTCCTCCTGTTCAAAGAGAAAAAAACAGGAGCACGTGTTCTTTATAGGTGGTTATATTCATACCCAATTGTTACAACCAAAAGAATAAATAAAACATCTAAAATATACAGGAATGATCTTGTTCTCCAGCAGTGTGTGATGTTCAAAAGGACTCAGAAACACAGACATCAATCCCATGACTTTCTTTTGCAGCTGACTGCATAATTCCTCTATGGTCCAACCATAAAATTCCCTTCTTTCCCTGAACCCTGCTGAATTCCTGTGTTTCACAGGGGAATTACGTCTTTTGTGAAAGAAAATATTTCATTCTGCTACTTCCACATTTGCAGCTTTCAAATCTCTGAGTGTTTGAGGAGGAAAGATAAATAAGAGCATGCGATTTATTTTCCTTAGCTAGACAGAAAGCCTGGTCTGAATGAAAGATTAGGGCTCCAGATGCTCTTAAAAATCACCAGTCACTGTTTTCAGTGGACATGCAGCTCTTTTTAAATAAGGGACTGTTTCCACAAAGTCCTTTAGCTGAGGGCCAAACCTTGAAAACTTAACTCTAAGTGTGAGCATCTTCTCAAAACTTCCCTTTACCCTTTTGAGTGGGTTTGACACTCTCCAACCCCAACACCTGCCCTCTTTGCTGACTTCTGCTGCTGGGTGTAACTTAACTTTTCAGCAACACCTGGTGCCAGCCAGGGAGAATACACAGGTTGTTGGCACTCATTAGGGAAGGCATTTGGAGAGGAGCGTCCCAGTCACTCCATGTGAATGTCAATACCAGCTATACATCAAACCACACCTTTGTGTTTCTGTCAGTACTATCTCCATCTATCAATTAAAATTGGTGAGTTTTGTGACAGAAGTCCAAGCCTTGGAGGAAGACTGTGTGAGCTACCAAAGATAAAAAAAATCTTGAAAGCTCAGTGCTACCTACCTTCTCTTTATCCAACTGTATCAATAAAGATTTCATAGGGAAAGCCT
Organism: Oxyruncus cristatus; assembly: GCA_013399855.1. Lineage (NCBI taxonomy): Eukaryota > Metazoa > Chordata > Aves > Passeriformes > Cotingidae > Oxyruncus > Oxyruncus cristatus. Next base: position 72,074 of record VXAY01006546.1, on the reverse strand, counting down.
GACTCACTTCTCACACTTGCTAATTAAACTTTGTACCAGCAGTAATTCAGTGTGAATACTCCTACCTTAAAATGTTGTCCAAAGAACCAGTAAAAGCCTCTGTAAGAAATCTTGCTAAGAATATCATCCAGGATAGGACTGAGTAACATTCTCACAAATAAGAAGGAAGGCCAAACCCAAGGACGACCTCTTCTGAGATCAGTCCAAAGCCTGGTAATTTAATACGTACCTGGTCCTAAGAAACCCAGGTTACATGCTCAACTTGAGCTCCTGAGGGCATGGACTGCAGCCTTTGCCTTCTCTCCACCTCCACCAACTGCCTGCACCACTACGTTACAGCTGGCCTTGTGTTTGCTGTATGTGGAATAGAACAGAAAAGGTCTCAGGTTAACCCTGGAGTGAAATGAGAATTGTAATCCAAAATATTGGTATGAGATGGAGAACCATTTCCTCTAAGGTCCTAGGTAAGAAACAGGACTATTTTGAGGAGGCAGAAATGACACAATCGCTGTGCCATTTACAGGTTGCCCATCTGCTGCCCCCTCAGGCCACGTGGCTTCAATGGCCCGGGCACACTCAAAAAATGCCACGTCTCTTCATCCCACCTTTTCAGAAGCCCAGTCCTGCCCAAGCCCCCACAAAAGGCAGGACACCCACAGAAGAAAGAAATTTGTCCCTACAGCTGCTCAAGTCTAGAGACAGCCCAACCTGAAACAGCTCATGAGATCACGGTTCTGCTTCTTGCAGAGATGCCTGCCTTTGGCTTTGCTGTGCAAAAAACACAGACGCACTTTCGCGCGATCACAGCGAGCGGTGGATCCCAGGAGCTGTTTTACGTCAGCGCAGTGTCTGCCCATGAATGAGGCTGAGTGTGGCAGCGTAGTAACAGATGTGATGTCAGGTACGCTGCAGCCATAATTATTCAGCTGCAGTTATTGTTCAGATACATTCACATCTCTTTTGGCCAGCAGCACCAAGAGCGTGGAAGGACTCCCTTAGCACACAGTCAGCATTATTTTATTGTTATGGACGAAATAAAGCATAATAGAGCAAGGGAGTATTTGCAAGGAAGAGCCTGAGACTTGGAGAGGATTCGAGTTTTGTTCCCAGCTTTACCACAGATCTCATCTGTGACTTGGATTGAATCACTTCATTTTTATCCTGTACAATGGGGATTCTCCCTTCTCTTTGTTACTCTTATCAGTTTAGGGAAGAGTCTCTGACAGCGTGCAGGCATCTAACAGCCAGCACACAGGCAACTTAAACCAGTTAAGGGCTTTGAGACGTTTCTGTAATTGTAAGAAAAAAATCTGCTTTGATAGATTGTTCTGTGATAGATACTGTTCTGTCTCAGAAACACATTCGCTTGCGTAACATTAAGCAAGATGGTTTTTTTCTTAGATATTTTATACAGAAAAATACCATGTTAGCATACTGGGAACTAGAAAGATCTACTGGGTGGGCACCCACATTTGTGAACCAAGTAGATACACATCCTTCTGAAGGACCTCAGTTCCTCTTTTAGTTACTCATATACTGAGCCATGGGGATTGGATGTTGGGGCAGTGTGGGGAAACCTGAGGTAACTAAGCCTCCCTTCAGAGAACAATCTCAGTTGAATGAGAGGGTTGGTCCCATACAAAGGCTGTCCTTACCTGCATGCTTCACAACTGAGCGAGGGCTAAAATACAACCTTCTGAGCTCTTGATCATTTTTCCAGTAGCAAAATCCCTTAGCCTGTCCTTAATTATCACAAGTTCATCTTCATTGGGTTTTTCAAAGAGGCAAAATGACTTGAATTTACTGTGTGCTGTAACAGCTCACCACCACTCCAGCACCGCAGAATGTGTGGGTTCTGACTCAGAACGCTTTCACTTGAGCCATGAACAGGGGTTCTCTATGAAATAAAACCCCGTAACTCCAAATAACTCCAAATAACTCTTTGTTAACTTCAAAGCCCTGGCAAGAGCTTTGGAGCTCACAAGACACACTGAGAGCTGGCAGCTGGGACTATCAGGCTGACAAAGAAGCCTCCTGGACATACTTACCCGTATAAACAAGAAAGGTCAGATCATTCTCCTATGGAATATGATACTGATACCACTTACCCATGGGGTAACTATTCAGTTACATGGACTGGCATGACCCAACCTCTGCGTAGGAGAGTGAAGAGAGCTGTACACACCAGACTCTTCTTTTGTAGACCCTGCAAAGCAAAGCCTGATTGATGGTGTGGCTTTCTAGAGACAGTGCACAGAAAATATGCTTGGCCATGCCCTTCACTGAAAAGGTGAACACAGCCCTTTGCCCTCCTGAGAGAGCAATGAACACCTCAGGGCCCTGGCTCAGTTAAACCAGCAGCTGGCAAAAGCCCTGGGAGAGGAGGAAAGCAACTTCGAGCTGCTCCTCCAAGGCTGATGTCTCAGGGACATTTCACAACAGAATGAGGACAACTGAAAAGACTCTGCCTCATCCTTTGCCATTGCCTGCCTTGTCCACTGCTGTTCCATGGGCTGGCAGTATGCTGCTCTTCCACATCTTGTACTCCCCCTCTCTGCAAGGAACTGGTGCAGCTTACTGGGGGAGCTCAGATAAGAGTGGGATCCATAGGGAAGCTGAGTCACACAGAGGTGAGGTGAGCCAGCAGACCCGTAACACAACCAGGTCTCCAGATTATCAGAGGGAAAAAATGCGAAGGACATATTGCAAAATGTGCCTCTCACAGACAGACATGGAGTCACTGATAAACAATCCTCAAACATTGTTGTTCAAATAACATTTGAATCATTCTCTGACTCAGTGATCAATGAGTGATGGGTGACAGAAAGAACAACAGTTAGCTAAGATTAAAGAAAGCAGTGAGCAAAGTGTGGTGTTCCCAGCTTAGCCTTTGGTGAGCTGGGTCAGACAATTACTGAAAAAGTCACTGTTTTGGATAAATCCTCTCTAAAGCTGTAATAGTGGAGCTCACATTAGAAAATGTTCATCAGCTGCTTTGCAGTCAACGGCAATTCTTAGAGTGGGATAGCATTTATAGCTCTGTCCAGTTTCTCCTAATCTTCAAGTGTTTCTCTGGCACTTTTCCATTTTCTTGCTCTTGATTAAAGAGCACTGAGAATCCCTCTCAAAATAGCTGTCAGAATCAAATTACATCTTCTCCAAAAGCAGGAAAAATAAGAAAACAAGGAGAAAACTTAGTTAAGCATTGCTTAGGTGTATCATTCAGGACTTTGCCTGAAGAACTCTTTCTTCAAGGAGTTAAAAGTTAAATAAAAAAAAGTTGCTGTCCCATGGAGAAATCCACACAACAGTTGGCTCAGAGCAGTGCCTTCCCATTTGCCCCATAGAAAAAATGAAAGTTTTTCAGTAAATGACTAAACAGATATGAATGTACATGACAGGAATTACCCATTTCTGTAGCTGCCCAAAATGATCAAGGCATGACTATATAGTTTTTTTCATTTTACAGAAGCAGTCTTGTCAAACTGTTTCACCACAGGCAGGCAAGTCTGCATGATTTTTAATTATAAAAAGCCCAACACAAGCAACCACAACCCCCCCCAACCAAACCCAGCACAAGTTTAAACAACCCTCCTCATGGACTTCGGTGTGTATCTCTTGAGCAAAACAAAAGCTGCTGATCTTTGGAAACACAGAATAGAACCGCTCCCATTTACATCGTAAGTCATCATGAGAATTAAAAATGACTTGCATGATTAAAAGGGCTGCAAGACCATGTTTTGTACGTTTGGCCAAAGTAGCACCAGAAGTCAGTGGCAAAGCAGGAATTTAACCTCTGAGCACCTGTCCAGCACTCTAATCTCCTGGAAACCTTACCTGCCTGCCTGATGAAGCCAGGGCAAAGTCCAGAAGGTACAGCAGGGAATCGTGACCACACAGGTCAGTCCAGATGCACCACCAGCCACTGCTGACTCAAGGTCTGTGGAGATGTGAGGGATGACACCATGCTCACACCTTGGGTCCTTCCCAAACAGGGAAGGACTGCCTCCAAGGCACCTGCAGAGAGCACAAGGCTCCCAATAAGGCCTTCACCCAGGCGGCCCAGAGAAATGGCAAACTCCGTTTTACGGTAAAAGATTTTTATTTGTCCTGGTGCTGTTGTGAACCAAAGGAAAAGCTTATCTCTCCTCACAACACCAGCCTAATGAAAAGCAATAGAGTGCCTGTGACAAGGTGCCACCCTTTCAGAAAAGGCATTGTGCTACCTTTACTTCTTACAGGGACAGTGAAGAGAGAATCATGAGCATTTGAGGCTTTAGAAACCACACAGTTTGCAAACACTTAGCAAGGAAAGTGGTCCTGGGGTGAAGCCCCATACCAGGGCTCTGGAGGCAAGGTGCTTTCCCAGCTGCAGCACAGCCTCACAGCTGGGCATTCACTCAATCCCTCTGTGCTAAGACTGGGCTGAGGTGAGAGCAGTGGGAGGTGAGCTCATTTCCCCTTCTCTCCGTTTCCACCCCACGCACCCATAAGAGGTGAGGTGAGGATAAACTGATGAATGCACACAGGGTGCTTAGATCCTCTAGTGATAAGCACCAAAAAGGTCCCACAGACACAAGAGAAGCAGCTGCTGGACCTGAGCATGCATCCAGACCCCTGTAAGAGCTCACCATGGCTTTTAAAGGACCTGTTCTCTTGGGGCTGATTTGTTTATTCCCAATCCAATATGTTATCTTTACATCGCAAAGTTTATTTCTGAACATGTCAACACACTTCTGAAAAGGTCAGACATATGAGGGCATGCACTCGTGGTGGTGTACAGGGAGGCACAGACACAGCTGCATTCCTGGAAATTACAATTTGGAGGGTTTTCACAGGCAAGTCTGACACAGCAGCTGGGTTGGCAGACACACGTAGGCGAGCCATCATCTCCCCCCCCTTTTGTTATCACTCGCATTTCATTTCTCTGCTTCGCATGAAAATCTGAACGTTGCTTCTAAGTATAGGTTTTGATGGCTTTGTTTGAAAGCTTGCCATAGCTCTCAGACATGATAACACCAGCAGGGTGCTAGCTGAACTATATTTATCGATGTATTTCATAAAGGAAAAACTTCAAGTTGTTTTGAGAAGTTGAGGTCTTTCCTTTTCTTCCTTTCTTTTCTTCCTTTCTTTTCCTTGGAGCAGACAACTTAGTTGTCTCCCTGACAAGTAAGATATTATTAAAAGAGGAGATCCAGGACCTGTTTATAGGCAACAATGCTTTGGATAAGCAGCTTGTGTTTAAATGAGACTTGAGAAACATAACAATTCAGTTTTTCACTCTGTTCTTTTTATTTTTAAATAAACAAATAGAAATTCCATTGTTTTTTCTCATCTCTCAGCCTGCAGCTCGACTGTGACACCCCAGCATAGCAAACTGATGGCTGGAGATTGCTGTCTGCTCCCACCAGGAGCAGTGACAGTGCCCAACCAACACCTTTAAATGAAGAGCAAGTGGAGCTGTTTAAAACAGCAAGCCAGAGGAAACAGCCTTTAAAACAATAGAACAGGTGGTATGCTTTTCCAGATGGAAAACATACCCTAGCTAGGCCATTGGTCCTGTGAGGCACCTGGAAGCCCACAGCCATGTGGCTGCTCCCTGCATGGCGGGAAAGATCTCTTTCCAGGGTTGCCTAATTGCTTGGTCCCCACATTCCCAGCCTGAGTGAGAAAGGCAGTGTGGAGGGCAACAGAGGAATAACCAATGCCACCCCTTCCTCCATTAATGCACAGTTCTGCCCCACTCTAGGAGTCCAGGGGAGCAGCAGCAGGAAAGGCTGGAGGAAGCAGCACTGGCGTAGCTCTGCTTCCAGTCTTCAAGCACAGAAACAGGACACCCCACTACCCCCTCCCCCCCCCCAGAAAATCAGGGCAAAATTAACATCACAGGTCTTCCCCACCCCACCTCTGCTTGGTAGCCATGTCCCACCAGGAGGGCAGGATTGGAACAGGAAAAACTCTCCCGGGGAGAGGTGACAGATAAGAGAGTGCTGAAATGCAGGCATTCAACTTGTCTGGTACGTCAGCGTGTCAAGGCCATGGCACTGATGAAACGTCTGCAAATGGGCTGGTGAGAAGAGCTGCCTTTGGCACTGTGCACTGTGGTGTTGGTGCCTTATCTAGAGCTCCCAAATGCTTCCTGGCATATCCCCCTGGCAGGAGATAACTGAGGGTGTCCATGCTTGCTGCCCAGAGAGTGTGGGATACCCCCAGGCCCACCACTGAGTTCCCCCACAAGCTGCTCTGCTTCAAGCAACCACTCTCTGCATCGCCCACTCCTCAGCAGGTATTTTGATGCCTGTTTAACATTAGATTCAGCAAATGTGCAAGGAAATAAATCCCATTTACCCAAAGGCAACAAATTACAAGCGTAAACATTTGTTTCATTAGCCTTGGAATTTCTCTTTTCCATGTGATAAGAAAACTGACCCTATTCACTGAAAGGAACAATGTAGAAACACTGGAAAATTAGGAATTTTTTTCACAACAGTATTCTGATTTGCCATCAAGGAAAAGATCCCTCGAAAATTCAAGTATTTGATAAATCACAGACTAACCACTGAACCATCTGTGGAAAATTTTAAAGATGTACCCATGTAAACATTCATGGTCATGCAGAAACAGATTGTTCTCAATTTCAAACCATTTACAAGCTGCACATAGAATGATTACCTTGGCGGGAGGGAAGGGTCTGGATGGAACCCAGCACTGTGTGTGTAGGAAATGCACCACGGCTCTTCATCTGAGCTGATGTTATGGCACTAACACGTATTTTTTTCCCACTTCCCACCTCTGATTCACGAGGGCAGGCTGTGCTGGCCCACCCAGCTGCCCCTGCCATCCCAGCCACACCACCAGTGCTGAATGCTGCCTGTGGAAAAGCACATGCTAGGACACAAGAGGTTTCACAAATGCCAGACACTTGGGCTGATGCTCACCGAGTTTGTGCTCCGTGCGAGGATGGAAAAGGGGTCCATGGACCCACAGTGACACACAAGATGACAACAGCAGGAGTATAAACTGTTCCCAGATCAATCAGTCACATTACATGCCTCTAAATCACGTTCTTTTAGTTGCAACATGTAAAGTTAGGAAATCACAAGGAAGATGCCATATCTTAAATCTGATGAATCTCCACTTGAAATCAAAGTTGACAAACCCATTAGAAATACAAAAACATATCTCCATGCTTTTCTTTATACACAGCTAAAAATACTCCTGACTTAACGCAACTATTCAGCTGACACAAAATCATTTGGAGGGGAGGGGGCTACAGATCTATTCTGCTGAATGCTGTTTAACCCTCATTATATTCCACCTCCCAAATGATCATCTCTAAAAGTGGGAGAAAATTATTTCCACATAATTTTATCCCTCTAGAGTACAGGTATTTGATAAATACATATTGCCTTTCCATGGTCAATGACAGTTCACCCCCTTTTAAAGTAATCCCTATCCCCCAGTCCCCATTTTCTAAATATAGCACACACCCTCAGATGTTTAAAGAGTGAGACTCAGTGTTTGCCATCATTTCAGACTTATCTTTGGCAAACAAGGAATTGACTCCAGTGTAATCCCCAAAAGGAATATATCTGTCCTTCCAAAATCCACATTCAGCCTGGCTGCCGTTGTACTAAGAAATGCAGGTCCAAATCACATGGTGGCAATCTTAAAAACTGCAATTTAACCTTGAGTTCACTCTCAGTTTATCTTTTAGAGGATCCTCAAGAATTAGCACCAAAAGAGTTTTCACACCAAAAAGAAACAGAAGCAACAATAAGGTAAATTGTTCTTCTCCACATTTAGAAAATCTGTAAATTGCAGCATTCTCAGAGCTGAGGGGCTGTGAGGGGGGATGAAAATACACATCTATCTATCTATCTATCTATCTATCTATCTATCTATCTATCTATCTATCTATCTATCTATCTATCTATCTATCTATCTATCTATCTATCTATCTATCTATCTACCTATCTACCTATCTATCTATACCTGTCCAGGTATAAAATCCCTTTCTACTACTGCTTAACTGCATGACTACACAGAAATCATTTTACCTAATTGTGCCTCTCACTGGCCACAGAAAACAGGAAAAAGCAAAGTTTGCTTACAACCAAATTGATATTGTTTGGGATTAATTCAGCAGCATATTTGAGCCTCTTTAAACAAGACAGTATAAATGAAGAGAACTCCTGCTCAAAAGAGCTCTCTACATCCATGCTTTTGGAGACACTGGGTGAGTGGGAAAAAACAAAAAGGGACATGGGAGGGATGGATGAACAACAATAAAATGACAAAACTGAAGCACAAAATGACAAAACTGTCACAGTGCATCATTAGAATTAAATGATGAACAGATTTTAGCCTCAGAGGGTGTCATTAAGCTCCACCCAGTTTAATGGATACAGTTGTTTCCACAGCAACAAATTATTTTCAATAAAAAGTTAAAAACCCAAGCGCAATAAAGCCAAGCAAAGATAGGACACAAACAAAATATGGGATGGGACTATAAAAGTTTTATCACTTCTTATTGGGCATAACTTGCATAATTTACCTGTGCTTCTGCTGCTCATATGTATTGTGGTCATGACTGTAGAATTTTACAGTCTCCTCACAGCTTGGCAAGTTCTCTATGGATTTGTCCCTTGCAAACACACCAAGGGGAAATGTAAAAGTGCTAAATCACAGAGGCACTGTGTCTTGCCTCACAAGCTGTAGCCATGTGGTTGAACAACCTTAAGCTAAACAGGATTGTGGGATGTGCCTCTTTTTGCACGTCGCTTTGTACTGGGTCAGTGTCCACACTTGTTGGTCTTGGTCAAACAGAAAAAACAGTCACCAACAGAGATCTCATCTACTGGGTGGGTGATGCTAAGATGTTGTCGCCTCTGAAGTTTGCTGCAAGCATCGGAGGAGCAGAGCCAGGAAGGTCCAGGACATCTGTTTCTGTGCTTTCAACAGTATGAAACAGAAGATTCGCCACAGGGCATTGGCAATTCAGCTTGTTAAGCATCATCAGCAATTCACAATACAATGACCTCTTGGTGGTGATGCACGAGAGGACTGTAATGGCCTTGAAAGTGTGCCCTATGCCATCAGGTAAGGCCCTCCACAAGGCAAGCAAAAACTAATCACTGGCAATATTCTGCTTCAGCAAGAATTGGTTTGCCCACTTTTAAACATGATGGCTTCAGGAAATTTTGAGTTTTGATTTGTTAGACTGCTCTGAAAACTGTCTTCAAGACACATGCTCACCCATACGTGGGACAAATCCACTGATTCTTGGATCTGTGAAAGGGGAAGACTCAGAATTCAATCCACAGATTTTTTTTACCCACGTAAGGAGCACATATGTGCTTTGCATGCTTCCAGCAGGAGTCTTACCAGGTAGGTCTCCTGAAAGGATCATGTTTACTTCCCGGCAACTGTTTCAGAAGGGGAAGGCAAAGCACAGCTCTCAGAATAGCAGAGTAATAGGACTTCCACCACTGCAGCCCAACCCAAGGCCACCATTATCCTCAGCAGTCCCTCAGGGTGGGTCTTCAAGCCACAAAGATGCCAAAAGTTCAAAAATAATCTAGATCCAGCACTCACATTTTGGAACATGTTAATGCTGGAGCCCATATGATACTGAAGACTCAACATCCCTAGCAAAGGCAGTGTGATGGAATTTGAGTGTATACAGTAGGATCAATCCTCGGTGCATTGGTGCTGCAGGGCAGAAAAATTACAAAGTCTACATGAGCAAATGGCTCAGTGCCTAGAAGCGGTCTGGAGAAGTGGAACATTACTGGTTAGGTTGTTAAAATATTCCCTGTTACACTTTTGGCTTCTGCAATTACCTCTCTCAAACATGGTCTCCGAGTCAGAACAGACACAGGAATACCCCCAAAAAGCAGTTTGTTCACAGCCTTCCTGTCCTAGGTGTTAAAAACATTTACAACATGGGATTACCTTGTAATCCCCTCGGCAGTCAGTGCTGCTCGTGGATGCAGTCAGCTTACGAATGTGTTACAAGGCCTTAGAGTCTTCCCAAGATCTCCCAGAGTCATCTGCTGGAAAAGTTGATGCCTTACTTCTGAGTTCACACAGACGAGCCTGTATGACCTAAATTTGGGCTCCAAATACAATTACAGTCAGACAAATAATGGATAATTTGGGAAAAGGAAAACTGGGGGAACAAAAATGAAAATTAAGGGAGAAAAAGAAACCTGAACCTGAAAGCTCAGTCACGTTTTCTGTTTAAAATACTTTGTTTGACAAAACTTTGGTTTGTTCCCTGGTTATGGAAGCCCATTGCATATTTATCAACTCGAAGATGGGGGGAGCAATTTTTTTATAAAAATTACCCTGGTCTCTGCTGATACTGTTCTGTGACCATGCCCATGGGAAATGATAGTTGTATGTCCCAGTTTTCTCAGACAGAAAAACCACTATGGGCTTCAGGAAGGAAATGTAATTTTTTTAATGACCTGATTTAATAGATAAATGTTTCTTGAGAACCTCATTAAAAAAACAGAAACAGCAGCAGGTCAAAGAAGCCATCTGCAAAATAAATATAACAGGTCAGATCCTTCATAAAATAGATGCAACTTCTGTAATTTCAGAAGACCGACCCTGCATTTGCAAGAGCCCCGGGGCAGAGTCCTGCCTGCCTCTCATGTGATCCATACAAGCTCCCTGCTGATTTCCCTGTGACTGCAAAATACCAAGCCAGGTGGAATCTGGGCCTTCTGTATTTGCCTAGAAGGGAAAGTAGTTCTTGTAAACCTGCCTAGTGAGCGACAGCTGCTGGATTGTGATCATCTAACCATCTAACCCAGAGACAAATCCGTTACTCTCTGAAGCATCGGACAAACTCCTGCCTGTTCGGAGGATAAAAGGAGCTTCCCTTTCACTGGATGAGCCTGTCACCCAACACAATTTGTGCTGTTTTAGTCCTCATGTTAAGACTGGTCACCATTGGGTGTTGAGATATGTTGAGCAGCTCAAGTGAGGCTCCTCCATCTCACAAGTACTGGGGGGCCGTGCTGGAGCTGCAATGCAGTGACTTGGGAGGCCTGACTTTGCCAGGAAAGGCTGAAACAAGGGAAGTACTGAATCCTTTAATCTTTTCAGTGTTCTTCATCACAGCACCACCAGTCAGCAATAACCCTCCTTCTGCTGCCAATGCAGATGTAGAAATGCCCTTGTTGCCTGTCATAACCTTCACCAGTTCTAATTCCAGATGAGGCTGGGCCTGCCTGTTTCCATCCCTGCAAGCCCAGGATACTCCTATGTGCTTCTATATTTCTCCTCAATGTCCTGCCCCCTTTTCAAACTTTTCTTAGTGCTGGTTTTTGTTCACTAAACTGAGTGAGGGGTTCCCTGTTCAGCCAAGGTGACATCCTGCCATACCAACTCATCTTCTTGCACATAAGCAATGGACCATGCATCCCAAGACAGCCCAAAATAGATTGCAGTACTGGTGATTTCCCTGGATATGCTTCTCCACTGGTTAAAAGCCATCTGTGTCTATGTTAAGGAACAATCACCAGTTGTATTTGCTCTCACAGAAGAAAAGCATTCCCTCGAGTCAGGGAGAGTTCAAGTTTCTCTCTGAACTATTCTCCCCTAAAAACTGTATTAATGTAGCAGTCCCATGGACAGAACATAACCCCTACTTTGAGGCCCCTCCATCCCTAAGTGGGGAAAAAAATGCTGCTTCCTTCCTTGACAGAGGACTGGTAAAACCTGCCCTTACTTCATTTACAGGAAAGGCAATGCAGTTGTATTCTGTTGACCTATCTCACAGAATCACAGAATCACAGAATACCATGTTGGAAGGGGACCTCAAGGATCATCTGGTCCAGCCTTTCTTGGCAAAAGCACAGTCTAGACAAGATGGCCCAGCACCCTGTCCAGCTGCATCTTACAAGTGTCTGACGCTTGGGAATCCACCACTTCCCTGAGGAGATTATTCCAAAGGCTGATTGTTCTAATTGCAAAAAATTTTCCTCTTGAGTCTAATCAGAATCTCCCCAGGAGTTACTTGTACCCATTACCCCTCATCTTTTTCATGTCACTTCTTGTAAAAAGGGAGTCTCCATATTAGCCACCTATTAAATACTGGAACAACAGAGCAACAGAGACACCTGTGAGTTGTCAGTGACATCCTTCGCCCCAGCTGAGCTGATGGATCACAGCATTTCTAGCAGGCAAAAATGAAAACAGCTATAGCTAAATCCTCCCTGATCCTAGTCACTGTGCTTTTAAAAGTGCTTACAAATTATGTCAAAAAACAGATGCCCGAGGTCAAATAAGTGGCCCTGGTTTGTTGCTGTACACAAGGCTTTGACATAAACCCCATGTAAGGCACAAAATGGGCAGAGCTGTGCCCTGTGAGGGGACTTCTGCAGTGCTGGTGCAGTGACTCAGGCAGCAGCAGTGGCCTGCAGCACTGCTCTGCTGTGATGCTTGAATCTCAGCTCTGCTGGCTGCAGTCAGGGCTTCAGCTGTGGATGCAGCAGACCTCAAAAACACTTGACAGCACAGACAGGCTCTTTTTTCTACAAGGAAGAAAGAGCTGACCTGCAAGGAAGGGAACAGCTATCAGCTGGTTTTATCTTGACCTGGTTTGATCTCATCAGAAACATGAGGATAATTTAGAAAGAAATATGTATCAGCAAGCTTAGAAGATGGAATATATATAGCCAAGGACTGCAGGAGAACTAGGAGGGGTGATTTTTCTTTAGTTTCTCTGTATATGATCAATGTGAATATTTTCCTAAGTGTTTTAAGAAGTATACGTTACATGTTTTTCCATATGGACGAACGATTAACATGGATCACTGCAGTTGCCTTAAGCTGTAAACGGAGTTCTAGCACAAACAACGGAAAATATAGTGGTCATCATTAAAAAGTGAATATTTGCCAGAAAAATTACCACACTGTGGTATATGAAAAGACCACAGTTACTTCCTGCTCTGAGTAAAAATGGAAAATGTGGTGTCTCAGATACCAATAGGCTGGTAACTGTTAGCAAATGTTGACTTTCCTATGGTATCCCAAACTGAACCTAAGCCTTTTTTGAGGCCCTGCCATTGCTATTTTCCAACCCACAACAGACTGCATTTCACTGGTGCATGAAACGATGGTTCTGCCATGTATAATAAACTGTGCAACCCTTTGATATAGCACACAGCAGGTCACTGTGTGCAAGCACCACTGCCCTCTGATGAGTGTAATAAGAACTGCTCTCAGTATCACCTAATCCCCTCCTGCCCTGCCTTCTGAGAAACTCCCCTGTCACAGGATGCTACGCTCCTGAGGCCAGCAGAGCTGTGCTCTTTCCCATGTGTGCCATCAGCTTCCAAGCAGCCGCTATGCGAGACAACTAGAGCTGCTTGGAAACGTTGGGCTGGAAAGCTTTTTGATGAAAAACGGAAATTGTTTTCCAATGAAATCTTCGCAACAAAATGTTCTATTTCCTCGTTAACTATAGAAGTGGTTGGAAATTTCCATTTAAAAATCTTTCCAATGGAAATCAGATTCCCCCCCCTCTCCCCCGACCTTACTATCTACCCTGCCCCACCTCTCCTTCCAAGTAAAAAATATGTGTAGAGAACAAAAGTAATTTTTCAGTAAGGTCTCCCAAAGACCATCATATTTTTCAGTGGCTGCGTATTAGATTCAATCCTTAAGATAGCACCCTATATCCTATGGCTTGGTTGTCTCAGTTCTTTCCAGTTCCATTAGTAGATGTTGTTCGATTCATTGAGAAAGACAAAAAGCATCACATGTTATTTCTCAGTCTTGGCCCTCCAAGTGCATTCCCAGTTCTGGTTACATGCAAGTGTCTTTAAAGTTTTGCCTGCAATGCAGTGCCGCAGTTTTATGCCTCTGATCCCCAATGTGAATTTGTCTTTATTATTTGTATTACTGTTAGTTTATTCTTAAATGTACTGATTTTTCACCAATTACACTGGAACCCTCAACATCATTTCAGATGAAGATTTCCAAAACCACCCCACTAGCTTTACACTCCTTCAAATTTTAGGTTGTTAAAAGTATAAACAGATTTGGCTTTATGCACTCACTCGAATTTCTCTTCCCCAAATGCATTTTATGCCTAGCCTTTCCAACAAGCAAAAGGTCCATGAAAACTCTCTTTCCCTGAATACCCTAGTGAGCCATGTTAAAATAATCACTTTTTAAGAGGTACGTACACACCCTGGAGGATAGGATCGTAACTGGATTTTTTTTTTTGTCGGCTCAATGGCAAATGCAGAACTGAGTCCCTGCTCTTATGAGGACAGGGAAGAAGGAGACACAGTTTTATACTTATTCAGAGGATATGAGAGGTGCCAAGAGCAACATAATAGGAATACAACCTATTATACCACATATGGTCTCACTTATCTGTTATTCATATAAGAATTCCACATCTTTTGCAGAGAGCAAATAAGGGTTTGAGAGCAAAAGAGCATGTATAATGCTTGAGGAACTGAAGACTTCACTTTGTTTAAGCAAGCCAGTGCTGAATATGGAAATAAGACCTGACAAAACCTTCTAACAATGGTTAAAACAGGATTTAAATGCAAAAGTTTACTAATGCCCTTCTCTTATTGTTTCCGCTTCTATCAATCTCTTCATGCAGAGAATCTAATAGAGATTGACATCCTCTCTGAAGAATTTTTTGACCAGTGTAAGCAATATCACAGAATAGATCCCTGTTTAAAAAAACAATTGCATGATTTAAACATCCTCTTGAAAGTCTGTCAGTAGCCTTTCAGATTAGCACGCTCATTTTCAATTCTGCAGGATCAAAAACCTCTATAACACATTATAAACACTTGCCAAAATGACCTTTAAAGGAAAAACTGTCTCAAAGAGAAACAGCTAAATCCTGATCCTGCTCCATCGCTGTGTCTAATCCCCAAACCTTCAAACTCTGACACGCAATCAATTTATCATGACTTTACACACCACTGCCCACCAGCCAGCTCATGCAAACCATCCATGTGCTGGCTTCAACTTGGCAGAAATAAAAAGCAACATCAGTAAAACCCTGATTAGTTTGCCCATCAAGTAACTTATAATCTCAGTTCCTGTTTCCTTTCCATGGGCTCGGAGCCATGTTCAACTGAACCGGTCTCAAAAGCTAAATTTCAAATGTCCTTTGGGGATGGACTTGCTGAGAACCTTCTCCCACTCCCCCACAAAGTTCTGGACATGTAACTTCATGAACAGTTCCACTGAGCTCAAAAGCACTGATTTAAGAGCAAATTGCGATGCAGGATGAATTAGGGTGGAGCTTTCAGCTCCATACAATCCTGGAAAGGTCATTCCTCCCTTTGAGCCATGGAAGTACAACGCATTACTTTCGTCTTATTTGACTAACTGGCATTCTTGATGCTCTTGAAATACAGGAGATGGCTTGTTTAGTTTCTGCACTCACTTGACACTACCACTTTATCTAACAGTACTTAAATACTTAGAGAACTTAAAACTTAAAGAAAATTTATTTGTTAATGTCTGTGATCTTTTTACAAATTTAAGACTTCTTTTGCTTGTGTTCTATTTCTTTTAGGTAATATATACAGATAGTAAAAATCTCATTAATTTACAAAGTAACTGGACATAATGGGTGTTTGCAGTCTGCTACCGAAGAAAGCCATTTCTATGTGTCCTGCTATGACCTGTTCCCTTTTAATAGAAGAAGTTGCTTTTGGATGGGTGCCTAATGCAAACATATTCCCGCACTGAATAAACAAATGAGTAGATAGTTGCTTCCAGATCTTCAATTCTTTATAATCCTCAAGGAATAAAGTGAGCAGAACATGGTCCAAGAAATACAGGCTGCTCTGATCTTTGGAGCTCCAGTTAATAGAAGCTTATTTGAATCCCCAGCTATCATTGTGTATTTGTTTCCTTGGCATTCATATCTGCTGTAATACTCACTGATCAACATAATATCGCAATGGAAACTTTCTTTACCATCACTCCAACTTCTTTTTCTTTCATCTTTAAAAAAAACCCACACAAGAGAACAAATAAAGCAATTAATGTATTGAAAAATATACACCTTTACGTAAGATTATTTAGTAACGGGGTTTTGTGCAATGTATGTAGTGAAGTTAATGAGCTCCTGTCTAGTTTGTGGAGCAAGTACAGCCTGCAGGCCACACCACAGCAGAGGTGCAGTGCACCACTCTGCCCAGCCTGGGCTTTTTTTCTGAAGAAAATATGCCCCAGTAGAGAGGAAGGACCAAAGCCTCTGACATTTAAAAGTCCAGACAGATTGGCTGTCTCAAAAGGTTTGGATAATTTGAATAAAGGCAGAATAATCCTATGGGGTTTCACTGACATCAGCTGTCAAACTTGCACAGCTTCAGAGTTACAATTTCATGTCTGCACTGCTGGGAGGTGACATGGCACAGGATATTGAGTAACACCCAGCTCCTTGGTTTGCAGACCCTGTTTCCAGCTCTTCCCACTTTTGTTACCCTTGGCAAGTTTCTTAATGCCTCCACTGATCCATTTGTAATTGGGATGGCAGTAATTTGCTTTTATAAAATCCTTTTAATTCCATGGATGAATAAAGCCACGGACAACAAGATGCTGTAACTCATTCTGAACTTCGCAGCCCTGTGCTGTAAGCCTAACATCTGAAAAAGCCTAACCTGAAACAGCTGAATCTTACAGGATGTTTCATCTACCAAGGGGTTTGGCCAGTGATTTTCCTCTGGACTTGGCAGGGGTTGATAGCGTTGAAACGCTATAGAACATCCGCATCTCACCAAAAACCTGCAAGACTTCTGAAGATATTCCTAGACCAAAAAGTGGCAGTTCCCAACACTGGAAGCTAAGCTTGCAATCTTTTAAAGCTCCCTTCATCAGTTTGAAAAAATCCAGTCAGCAAAACTGCTGTTAAAACCTCTCCTGTCACCAACAGGATTGCTTATAGGAAATACGGAGGCCATAAAACACCACTGACTTCCTCACCATTGTGTTTGGGTGCTACACGCTCCCATGTAACAGGCAGCCAAGGACACTTAGAAGGCAAGATCACTACTAAGAAAAGGAAGGGAACTGAGGCAACTGTTTCAAGGTGATACAGAGAAAAAATCTGCCAGACCTGGGTAAACCACTGGTCCCAGACAGCCTGCCACTTATGGAAGGGCACCATGGATTCCCCTTTACACTTCAGTCTTTCTGTCTGCCACATAAGGCATTTTATATGGAATGTGTTTGCCATGGAACTGTGTTTTTTGTGGGGAAAAGCTGTTAAAACACTTTTTAAAACATCTTGCCTCTGTTCCATTACCAGATGTTTCAGATGGAAACAAAACCACATCTCCTAACACGCAACTAACGTCAGGGGGCTGAATGGCTCTCAACTAAAGAAATGGTAGTACAATTACTCCCTACTGTACAATTACACCCTGCCCATGTCTTTTTAAGTTCATTCATTTGGCCTTTTTTACCCTAGCCAGAATTGACATAATTAATAGAACTGCTGGGCACTAGCCTGGCACAAGAGATCACAGCTTGAACTTGGCTGCTTTGTTTCTACACAGCTTCGTCTTTCATGATGAAAGATGCGCAAACAAGAAGAAATATTTCTAGTGCAATGTCCAGAAAACTGGTGGGCCTTGACAATATGACATCTCAGAACATCCCAGCCAATCTGTTGTCCCATGTGCAAATCAATTAAGGTTAGCAGATGCTGAAAAACTTCAGTACGATATGCCAGATCCCATGGAGGCTTTGATTATGCTCCCAACACTGACCTTATCATGCTCTTTAATTAAAGCCAGGTATAACCTTTGGTTGTTTTCATTGTTAGCAACAAAAGCCCTCACTGACTTTGCTATAATACACAATACTAAATACTAAAATCCGCAATACTACAAGGAGAATATAATCTGAGTAGAGAATGATGTAGCCTGTTTGCTACAGTTGCCTGTTACAAAAAAAGGCCAAGCCACCAGACTCAGTGAAATAGGTCTTCTTTTAGAGTTCAAGTGAAGTGAGAATTGCCTAGATACAAAGTCCTAAGGCCTGGCTGGAAATGCTGTATACACTTATCTGCTGAACCTGCATTTGGAAGGTTGGTGAGAATTGGCCTGAACACAGCTCATACTCACCACATGCAATAATTCAATATCACACATGTGCCAGCAGGTGAAACTAATGACTGTCAAACTGCATCTTCTCTGAACTCTGGAAAACAATTATTTTGTCTATAGCAACCTTCTGAGTGCCTCCATTGCCCTGTCTTGGGTATGACAGCAAAACACAGCCTTGGTAACCTGAGATAGTTGAGGTACCTGGCTGAAGTAACAGGGGATACTCAGCCTGTGGCGTAACACGGATCCAAATGGGTCTTTAAATGCATATTACTCTGCTATTCTTCAGCCCTCTTCTCTTCTTGCCTGGAAGACTCCGGGCAGTTTCCCCAGCATCTCAGGCTTTCCATGAGTGGAGTTCCAACAGATCCAGTTCTGAGACTTCAAGGGATTAAGATCTGGGGTATTTTCACTTTTTCAAGATGGGGACCCGAAGTTCCGCAACATTCAATCAAACACCTGTCCTTCTTGACACATCTTCCCCAGAGCTGAAAGCAAGGTCATTTCATAGCAGTGGACGGGTAAGTATCCTATAGTATCCTATAGTCATCAGGGAGGAATTCTTCTCACTAGAGAATCTCAATTAACCAGACAGGCCAGGTTCCAGGGTGCTAAGTAAGTAAGTTCCCCTGAAAACTGTTCTTGACAAGATGCTGTGAAGTTTTAAATCTCCTACCCCCATCCCATGGCCTCCTCCAGAGCTTGGCCATAAACATGGCAGAAGCACATTCCCCCGGGAGAGGGGACTGGGCTAGTGCTGGATACATTTGGGTCCAGACAGATGTAACAAGTTTAAACACAGTACAGCACCATAATTCATTTGCACTGAGTATGTTCACAAGGAGGCACAGTAAAGCCTTCTCAGGAAAAGTAAGACCACCTTCATATACCCCATAAATCATTTGTGGTATACATACATATTTACTGATGAACCTCCATCCCAACATCATTTGCTACAGACAGAAAAGGGCAGGGCTCCCACACACGACCATGATGCAGCTCGAGCTCTACACTCCTGACTCACCTTCAATCCAGGTTCCTTGAATGAAGCTCAGCAAGACAGTCTCCAGGTTAGGAGGACCGTGGTGTCTGGGACAAGTGGTGGTGTGCTACAACCAGCTACAACAGAAGCTTAGTGGAAAGTTCTATTGATTTCCGGCAATGTTCTCTGAGCCCCTGAATGAAGGCCGCGATAATCTGGTGCTTGCTAAAGAAAAGGGGACTCAAATCTATGTCTCCTGCAACATTTGCGGCCAAGATTGAAAAAACAGATCAGACACTAAGACAGGGCACTATCCTGGTACAGGCCCTGTGATGTCAGGATATTTCCTACCCTATATAAAAACCATGATGGCAGTTGCTTAGTGAATGAAGTACGGCAAGAATGAGCAAATGTTGGATAATACTTGAACTGAAACAGCTTCTCACTTGGAAAAGATTTCAGTAGCTTTGGAAATAACTATTCTTGTATGAATGGGCCTTAATCTCCCTCTATATCTTGCTATTATCCTTCAAGACGTTTTCATGCAAGGAGGAATGGCAGCTCCCGCAGAAGTGTGCCTTGGAAATGAGAAGGGAACTATCCTGTTTTCATAGCAAATTTTAGATGTTTCCAAAAGCAACTAGAACATTCAGAATGAAGGACAAGGAAAAACATGACACCAAAGTAGAGCTGCTCCTGTTATGCTGTCCCTAATTCACTGTATTCTTCATTGGCACATAATCATGTGTCTGCAGCCCAAGGGTTGTTCTTTAACTCCCAGGATTGCTGCCATTTTCCATTCTGCCAGCCAAATGAGCACTGTGTGAACTCTGTCTCAGCAAGTGAACTCAATAAGTCCTTTTATTCTTCTCTGACCCTGCTAAAACGGTTGTTAAAGCTACCCACCATTTGTTCCCTGTGAGTATTTCACGCTTTGGTTTCTCATGACTCCTGCAGCTTTCCTTTCTTTCTTCCCTGCAAAGCCAAAGCAAGAGACTTCCCTTCTGCAACCCCACTATCCATTTTCTACTGAGGATCTTTCCCTTTTGATCACTTATGTTATTCACATCCACCCAGCCTGTTCTAGAGTAACAGATTTGGGGGCAGGGTGTTCCCTCCCCCTCCACTGCAGAGATCATTGCCTGCTTAATTGAAAGGGATGATGTCATGCTGGCTGCTCTTTTTAAGGCAAATAAAAATACATCCTGTCTCTTTGGATGCTGCCTTTGAAGCTCAAACCTAGCTGGAATCAAGAAATGGGTTAAAATCCAACAATGCGCTCATACTATACCCACATCTACTGCTTAATCTTTCTAAAAATGACACAAACCTACTGAGCTGACACACAAGCCACACTTAGGACCCCGTGGAAATGAGTTCACTTGCTTGTCAGGCTGTCATAGGTTAGACAAGGCACAGAGCCCTCTGTTTGTGTAGTGGATTTGCCCCGGCTCACCCCCTCTGTGTCCTTCAGCAATGCCGTGCCTTGGCTTAATCATCAGTAAACTGAAGACACTATGTACCTGCCTCACAAGGAGACCAGCTCGTCTGCAAAACTCCAACGAAACTGCAGTATTAGCAAGTACGAAGTAACTTACTAGGACCGAAAAACACAAATAAATGTTCATTTTGAGCCAAGTCCTCTGATTCAGAGGTAATTTCACAACCAAGAGGTAATTTGATTCAGCTGATTTAAGCCTGATTTCTTGTTTAATTCACCTGAGTCTTTTAACTACAAGGCTTAGGAATTTTTTTATTCTCTGTCTTATCATCCTTTCTGTGGAATCAAAGGGAATTTATCTTAACTCAGAGTATTAAAAAATACACCATTAAAAGACAAAAGGCTGGAATGAAAATGTATTGTTTCATTCCCATGAAACAGAACAAAGCACGAAGTCACTTAATCATTTCATAAAGTCACAGAATTCAGATCACGTTATTCATTCAGAGCAACTGCTGCTGATGTGTGTTTTCTTGTCTGCTTGGAAGTAAGGCTTTGTTCCCAAACATTGTCATCTTACTTGATTTAATGGAGTGCCCTTTTTGCCTTGTTTCAGCTGGACCAGTGAAGGCAAGGGTGCATCAACCACTGTGCTTGCAGTAGCAATCCCGAGGGTGTGTGCTACTCCTCACATGAATTTCTTTCTTAATCCCAACCCCACGTGTTATCTGAGGTGTCTGCTCCACACTTTAGTACAATTTGTATCCCAGAGAAAGACAGACATCAAATACTTGCTCTGAAATCCTCCACTATGTTGTTCTATCTCCACTGAAGCTAATAATCTTTCAGAAAAGAGCCAAACCTTCGGGGATCAAGAAAAAAAACACTGACTTCAGGATGCCAAAAATCGTGACCATCTGCAGACCCCATTTCAGCTGAACCTTCTACGTCTAAATTGTGTGGAAAAGTTTCATCAATACTCTCTCAAAAGTGCTGAGCCAGGAAAGTGAGAAAATCAAAAGAACCACTTCGAAAATGCCACACCTAGAACTATTACAACTATTGCAGCTAGCAGAGATGTCCTACTGATCACACGGAAACACTCAGAGCAGAAAAAGGTGGAAGGAAGAAAGTGACCTTTCAAACTCACAACACAGCAGAGTTTGGAAAATAATCCCCAGATTCCATTAAGTCACTTCCCAAAATCACGTATCCTGAGCAACTTGAAGACTGTTTTACACAACCCAGCCGATGTGGGAATGTACTGCAAGCATCTGGGACTAAAGGTGACTTCATCCACACCAGGCACCTGATCTTATCCAAGCCCCACTACACCAGGTAAAGGGTTCAGAGCACAGCATGTTGAAGTGAATGAGTTCACAGCCCTTGTTCCCCCAGCTGCCCCTCAAGTTCATTTACTATTGTAGAGATCGAGGAAAAGATAGGGAGAGAGATGGAAAAACACCAAGAGCAGGAAGCTGTCCAATATTTACCTTGGAAACAAGTTCAACCCCTTAACTGTGAAACCGGTCAATGTCTGACAGCTTTGTCCATTCAGATGCTAAAGGAGAGTGACCAATAATTAGGATACAGTCAAAGCCTGCTATGGGCTCTGAGGAGTTTACATGTAACGGAGCCCTGACATTTGCTCACTGGGGGCATATCATCGCCTCAGAGAAAAGCAAAGCCACTCTTCCTGAAGGTGGTTACAATATGAATGAACTTTTGTCTCCACTTCAGGTCAGTTTTCCTGGGGCATGTATTAAAAAAATGCAGCCTCTATAACGAACTGGCCTTTCTGTTCTCCAGGTTGTGTGGTACCTGTTTTGTAAATAGCATACATGTGTACAGTGTGGGTGGTGCAGGCCCGGTACTCCCTCATTTACATCCTTAGGAGGGTTTCCTCACTAACCCCGTCTTCTCAAGGGGCTGTTGTTCAACTATCATTAAAAACAGACATCAAACCACTAGGAAGCTGCTACCTTTCTCCACAGCCAACACTGGAGAATTTCCCATTGCAGTGCAGCCCTGCAGAAGTCTGGTAGTTGTGTTCACATTGAGGCACACGGGAGAGAAGCACACAAGCACGTGCCTAGGATCCTTCCCATTCAGAACAAGAAATTGAAGTCAAGTTGGTTTACGGTCTTCCCATTTTTCTTAACCCACAAGAGAAGAAGAAAAAAAAAAAAAAAACAAAAACAGCAGGGGAAAAAGACAACATTTAGCCAGATAGTGGGTATCATCTCACATTTAAAAATAATAAAACCAACGAATTTACACATGTAACTACTTGAAATAAAGTATAACTTGCTTCTGGTCAAGGAGACAAAAAACTTGTTGTAGCAGTAAAGGCTGCAAAACATGGTCTTGCTGGCAAAGAAAGCCGAGACCTCTGAGCTAAACAAAGACGTGCCAAAGCTTTCCAGCTCTGAGAAAACAGGACCAGTCATGTATTCACATCAGGGAGCAGCGTTCAGCACTGTAGTTATGAAATGGGGTGACATCCACCTTTTTGCCTCCCATAGCTGTAAAAGGTAGACAATCCAACCACTGTCTGTTTAGCATGTCAGGCAGAAAGTCTAGATCTTCTCTAGACCCTGTCTCTAGACCCAGAGCTGTTCACATCAGATAATAATATGGACAGGCCTGGACACCAGCTTTTGGAATCATGTTTCCAGAGCTCTCATACTGTTTACTCAGAATTTTGCATTCATTGCTGGGGGGGGGGGGAATAAGAAGTCATAGGGTTTGGGATTTTTTTCCTTTCCTTTGACATGAATTTCTACATATTAATGCTATTGCATGGGCTTCAGTAGAGATAGTCTTGGTAAGCAGTCCCCAAAAGGAGGGTGACATTTATTATTCCTAATTTCTCCATGTATCTAGGACTGGTTGTTGTTTCCTCTTCATTTCTCTAACACTAGATCATCTTAAACTCTCCCCAAGCCTCTCGCACATTCTTCATGGGTCACCATCAGATCCTTCCCTCTGAGGTCTCCCTCATTTCACCCGATCCTACGTTTTAGTATGTTTTCTGACATATCTCCAGCTGCCAGCCTGGGGTTGCTCCAACTGAACTCCCCAGATGCAAGTGCGTGCTTCCCACCATTCCTCCCAGCAGGTCAGTTGACAGCCCTGAGCTGCTCTGTGAGTCAGGATGCTCTGGGATGGATGGGAGAGCCCACGACAGCAGCCACCTTGCAGTTACAGCCCGTTAGTGCCCCATGAGGCAAAGCATGAGAGGAAAGAGGGACTTCTGAGATGGACTGATTTATGTCCTGTGTTTTTAGAATCAGTTTGAATCCAGTTAGAGCTTCTATGTCACAATTACCCTCTTCTTCCACGCTGCTTATATGGCACACCTGCTTTTTATACTAAACTGCAAACTCTTGAGGGAGGCAATATCTTTTTAACTCAGTGTGTAGTGCCTAGTACTGCCAGGGTTGTTTCACAAGGATTTTGTCTGCTACTGCAAACTAATGATCAAATAACAATGAAGTGAATCTCTGGGGTTAATGCACATGGTTGGCACACGAATGCTCCATGATTGCCACGTGATTAGCACAACTGGGGCGTGACTGCCACATGATGGGCACGTGATTGGCCTTTACAGGTCTCTGCTCTTTCTCTGGCAACACAAATATGAAAGTTGCTTGGAAACTGCCTTGAAAAAAATCTCAGTCATAGAATGGTGAAGAAAATCAACATGGATGTCTCAAGTTGAAAGTGAAAATCATACCAGCAGTATGAAAAGCAATACGAAAAAAAATACAGATTTTGCCTAATTTGGTTAAGATTAATGTTGTAAAGGCAACACACTATCCAGGAATAACCTGAACTGCTCACATTGACAAGGTTATGTTGTCCAGCACCAAGGTGAGTGGCAGGGCCATGCCTTGCCTTCGTGATCATAGATGATTTATCATGTCCTGGGGCACCTTGTACCAGCCAGCCATCCAAGACATGAAGTGAACAGCTCTTATTTCTGTTTGTTTTCATCTCACTTTCTTTAAGCTTTGAAACTTTATGATTGTATTAAACATCCTGATTATATTCAACATTATGACAACAACAGGAAAAACAGAAAATAACACTAGGAAATGGAATGCACACAAATGCAGCATGTTGAACAAAGATGTCTACAGTTTTGGACCCAAACTAAACATTTCAACATTCCTAATAGTTTAGGTTTCCCATTACCTGCGACTGAATCTTTTCAGAGCCTCCTATGAAAGGGTCTCTGGTGTTCTAGAAGACCCAAGAGCATCACCAACATATGATGTACAACAACAGTTAAGGTGAACACAGACAAATGGCAGCCAGACTCAAATGAAAATTTCATTCCACAGCCTCCTGGTGGAGAATCAAAACATCTGTTTCTTCTCAGATCCCCAGGACTTTGCAGAAACTATCACTTCCACAAGAGCCTGCTGAGAACTTTCTGCCTTCCCTGTTTTTCACTGCAATGTGTATGGTTCATATCAACTTTCTACATGAGTGTACAGACCAGCTTTGATGACAACAGCCTCTGGTCCAAACTTTAATTTTTTTCCATACTCACTAGAGTGAAGAATAGTACAAAATCTAGACAATTCACTTGAATTGCACAAATACGGTATTCAAGTGCTTGTTTTGTCTAACTTCATCTGGTGACTTCAAGGTGAGTCCTCAGTTCCACGATCTGAAGTATCCTTTGATCAGCGTGATACAGGATATTCAAGAGCTGGGTATTGTAAGATCTCCTGATGGAGATAAGCTCCCGCCCATAAATAATCTTACTGCAGCAGAGACTTGTACCACAGTTAGGCTGTAGGCCCAACTCAGTTGGTGGGTCTTAAAAATTCTCTCCCCCTTTGCCCATCCTCTCTGTCTGGCCTGCCTCTCCACAGGGACTTCAAATGCATGCTTGGCTGACTGAAAGCAGTTGAGTGAAGAATGGGGAGAATGTTCAGGAAATTACACCTTCCAGATAGGATACTTCCTCACATCATCTTCATTCCTCTCCTTTAGTTAAATCTGCAGCTTAGGCTATCTGCTCTGTTGACAGGGAAATAATGTGCACGAGGGTACCTGTGTATTACTCATTTTCATGCTGAGCATAAATAACTTACCTGGTAAACCCAATAACTTATTTAATATGAAACAATATAGCTGATAAAGAGGATCCAAGGGAGATGCTGAAAAACAGAACTGGAGAAATTGCCTGGCTATTGTAGTAGAAATAATGTATAAGTTTTAGATTAAAATGTAATTTATTGTCTTGAGTCATGTGGGGAAGGGGATGCTAAATTGGTTCCTGGGATGACAAAGCAGCTGCCACCAACGTTGTATTCTCTAGGTGCAAACAAATCAGCCCATGCTGTAATGCCTCTTTGTGCTCAGGCAGCATTTGGTGGTTGAGTTTTAGGGGGCTGGGTTTTGTCATCCAGTTAGAAAGGCTTTCATAAGCTGTACTCTCAGTCAGAGGTCACCTTAGGTTCAGGGTTCCACCATCCTCCACAGCACGTGTCTTGTGAAAGAGAAAGTGGGGTCAGTCTAAAGCCTGGTGAGAGCGAACTTACTCTCTTTGTTAGCAGCTTCATTAAAGTAGCTCCATTAAACCCCCAACTTCCCTGGGGTGTTATCCCTCCGCACAACAAGAAAGAGAAGAGGATCGATCAGGAGGTGTTTTACACCTACTTCACGTTGGTGAAAATCAATAGACAGTACCGGCTGACCCCGCTTCACCATCACTCTGCTTCTTCCAGAAACATAAAAGCGTTTGTAACCTACTACAGCTGCTTGTGCTGCAGCAGCTTTGCTCTGCCAAAACAGCAAAAGGCAGCCAGAGGATATTCAAAAACGAGGCTGTAGTGATCTAAGCCATAATGACTTTACACTGCTTTTTTAGTTCAGTTCTTCTTTAGGTAAAACTTCCACTGCTGTCATATTTAGGTGTGCCCTGCTGGCTGCCCTCTGACAGGTGTCTGCAGGCTTCCTGCACCACAGAACCAGGCAGGGGAAGGTTTGTACCTGCCCACTGCGTGTCGGTGCCCCCACTGCACTCACCACTGCTGGATCTGACCGCCTTCCACAGCATGTGGGCGCATGTGTGTCCCACCTCAGGACAAGTGGGTATAGCCAAGGGCTATCTTCACTTGCCCCGCTTCAGCTGCATTGGGCTGTCCCAGAGCATCTGAGATTTCCACACAGATCTAGCAAATATGGCACAAGATCCATGAGAGGTTTGCATCCCTCTGGAGAGACAGCTGGAGACCAGGTGGTACCCTACAGATTCTCAAATTATGCTAAACACATAGTGCTAAGTAACCCTGACTGTCTCACTGCAAGTGACACATTTTTTTCTATATAGTCCAGAGGATTTTTTGAAAGCACACATCATTCTGAGGTTTTGTTACAGAAATCAAAGGTCAAAAGAATTCATCCTGCTCAGACAGGAGAAAACGCACAATAGTTCATGGGGAGTTTTCCCAGAACTACAGCCCACCTTCCCGAAAAAAAATTTAGAAGAAAACCGTTGACAACACATCTGAACTGTAACACCAGGGGAGCAGCTCTGATGACCAGCCTCCTTCCAGCCATCTGGTGTGTAGCTTAGGCCCAGGCCAGCTACAGGGTTACAACATGATTCTGTTTAATAGCTAATGGAAAGCCAGGTCAGCAAGTGAACGGCAATTGCGGGAGCTGCTGGGTCATAGAGAAGATCTGCACCACCACTTGCCATCACACTGCAATTCCTTGACCATGCTGGTTATTGTTCCCACTGCCCCACATCATGCAATGCAGTCACAGTGTGATGAGGGCTTTGCATGAAATCAGGTTGTCATTTATCAGAATGATGGAAATCCTCTACCCATCTGTGAATGGTAAAAAGACTTAACGCAAACGCTGGCACTGAGCAGCAGCAAGAAATCAGCACTCTGAGCACCAAATGAGGTCAGGAGCTGCATAGCAGCTCTTAAAAATGTTTTCTCTACCCATCAAAGTCCCCGCTGCTGTCAAAGAAGTTAGACAGCAGGGAAAACACACTGGCAAATCACATCCTGAGAATCTCACAGCATAAACTTTCCTTTGATTTTTGTGTATTAAACTATGACTACACTACTATCTTTTTTTTTCCCCTGTCTTTGCAGCAGAAAATACAATAAAGGAGGTAAGCAATTTCTTTTCCCTAAAAACACAGAGCTTAGGAAGAGCTCATTTTAGAGTGAGGCTGTTATCTGTTTCAGTTTGCATGTTTTTGTTCCTTCTGTGCTGTTTTACTACCTCCTTCTATCAGCTATATCCAATGGCTTCTTAAATTCTGCCTCCAGCCACAAGGAATGTAAGCAAGTAGAGCTGATGTAAAATGACATCCATGCCTTCATTCACTGAGCAGTGATTGTCTGCTGAGTACTTGCAGGGAAATTCTTTCTTTTTTTTTTTCTCCCCAATACAAATCCCAAGGCAGCTGAGGTTACACAACCAGCCTCATACTTAGTCTAAAATATGTCTCAATTTATACGCCATCTGCAGCACTCATCATTAAATGAGAAGGCCACAAACAGGAAAACTCACAACAACGATAAATAATCAGGACTCAAATGAGCACTCTAGTTTGAGGCAAGAATCTAGGTTGATGAAAAGGCTCTCTAAATGGTGCCAGCTCAATGAATGGGACAATCACATCACAAACCACTTGTCTGGGGCACAAGGCCCACTTTCTGAAGTCACTGATACATTTTTCTGGCTCAGGAAATTCCTGACCTGCAAATCATTAAAGAGTAGAAGAAGCATCATTAGATGCTTGCCTTTTTCTTTACTCTTCCTTAAGGCATCTGCTTTAGCACCAGAGGTGTGGAGGAAGGTAGGCTTTTGACGTGGCCCGTCGTACAACCATTATGTGGTCTCAGGCACAAATCCACACGTCTGGGAGCAGGGTACGAGGTGTGTACAGAAAGCAAGAGGCAGAGGGCAGTTCAGTGGATGTCCTCACCTTCCCTCATAGAATCCTTTGTATCAAAATTACCATGAATTACTTCATTTACTTATATTCCTATGCATGCAGGAAGAAATTTGTTAGTATGTTGGGAAGACTTGTTACTGAAAAAAAAAAAAAAAAGGCAAATCAAAGAAATTAGATTCTGCATTTAGATCTGAACATGACCAAGTCAGAGACTGCCCTGGTATTGTTCACAGAACAAAGCACTGCCCACAATGTCTAAATGCATTACGGGAGGCATCCATGAGTGATACCACTGAAAAGAAATGCTGGACTCATAGAAATTGGAGCCCTCATCTTTGAGAGCATATAAACCCAAACACATCTATATCCCATGATGAAAATTACAGGACAAGTGGCATATATTTGTTTGTATAGTGAAGACTAGGCAACTTAAGTCTCCTAAGATTTCCACTAAAATATGTTGATTGCCTTTGGGATTTACATTTGCAGAGGTTTTTACGATTGCATTTCAAGACACATTATGTGCTCTGGAGAAGCACTATAATTTCTTCAATTTTTTGTAAGGCACCAGAAGAATTCATAGGCTTTTGAAATTAGAGATGGAAAGATTCCCTCTGATGAAATCCCCACCAGGACAGGATTCACTTCTAAAACATGCTGCCAAGGACTCATGTTGCCTAGTTTGGAGTGACAAAACTTATATCCGGAGGCAACTCCAAAATTTCGAGGGTTTAACTTTTATAGACCAATCATCAACATGACTGGTCCTATTATCAGCTATTGTTAATAAATTCTGCATTTTCTAAAACTCTCATCCTGCCCACTATCCTAGGAAAACTGCTGAACTTCAGAAATATTTGTAAAAGAAGCCACTATGATAAACCTGGACAGACTTTTGCTCAGTGGTACCTTATTTTATTAATAAGTTCCTATTGAGGTCATTAGGTTTCTCTGTATAGTAAAATCAGCAGGCTTTGTCCCTCAGAGCTCTCATGCAAGGAGAATAAATCAGAAAGCAGTGGAGCTGAATCCATTCTTGTACTTTTGTCTACATTTTTTCTTGTTGTTTTTATTTTCTTTCAAATCTCTCATGCTTGATTAAAGAAATTTCTCCTCGGTTTTCTGTTCTTGTTTTATTATGCTTTTAGATAAAAAGCCTTTGCACGGCAGGAAGAAGAGCAACAATTTGCCAACTCAAGCTGCATTTACCATCTGGTATCCAAGAACTCAGCAGACTGCCTGTTCCATCAATGCAATAATATTATGCTGGTTTAATGACCCCATGCTCCTATTTGAAGATAAGCAAGTTGGACTCAAGATGACAGATAGAGGCATTTACTTCCTATAATAACCTGCATTTCCTCAGCTGCTGTCACCAATTACCACAACATTGATCACAGACTGATAACAAAAGGTAGTACAATTTCAGAAAATCAGCTTTCTCTGCTTTTTCCTTTTTGTGCCTTCTTTAATTGGGTTTAGATGGCTGCAATGCCAGATGGACACAAGCTGCTCTGAGTAAGACAACAGTCCCATTTCCCTAGAGAAAGGAGAGCAGAGCAGTGCCCTACCCAAGTCACTGAAGCCAAAATGTCCAAAGGGACTAGCAATTCTGAAGGCTTAGTGTTAGACACCTTTAATGAGTCTTATTTCCCAAAGGAAGCTGTTCAACATACTGCAGTAAATAGTAGTGGGATTTTTGAAACCTGGCTGGTCAATGATTGCCTCTGACATTAGATCTCTATAGCTGTGCAGCAAGTGAAACAAAACATAGATTTCTTAGGAAGAGCACTGCAGTCTGAAAACCTTAGTATGAAATGAAAGGAGCATAGCTTCCCATCCTCTTATGTCTAGCTGAGGGATTTAATCAGCAGTGGCAAAGAGGAAAACTCAGGGATAACCCAAGTAGTTCATGTATCTGTCATTATCTGCTACCCACGTACCCACCACTGCTTCTGCTTCTGGTGCCTCTTATTTACTGGAAGTCACTTCTTTCTCCCCTTCCAACTCCACAGTTACTCATCAGCTTTTGCTGCAGTGAACAGGAAGTATATTGCACACTGAAGTGTATTCAAAAATCAGCTTCTATTTTCAAGGACAAGCATGAAAAATTGAACGTGGAACAACTGTTATTTTAAGCATAAACTATGTGTCTGAAGTAGAGGGAGAACAAACTCTGTGCAGGATACTACTATATCACCTGCCACCAAGTGATAACACCGAGACTCACCAGCTATTGATTTTCCCCACAGTCAGCAGGAGCCCAGAAAAAGAAAACAAAGCATTTGGGGCTCATGCAGACAGACATTAAGCAGACAGACAGAGAATGTTCCCTGCAAAGTAAGACTGGGAACCACTGGAGTTGTACGCAGAAGTGACATCCTTTAACAGATGGAGGAAACATGGGAATAATCAGAGGAACGTAATTTTTGGAGCCTGTTAAGCCTTACCTCATGCCAGTACATATTACAAGTAAAACTCCCAATCCCAGTCTCTGAGAGATCATGCAGGAAAGGTGGGCTGGTTTCCAGGCTATTTTCACAGCTTCCATCACATACGTGATTGTCAAGGAAGGAATACAGCAGGGGAATGAGAGGGAATGGGCCTCAGCTGTCCCTAGTCAGGACACCCCCTTTGAGACCACTGTTTACAAGGACACTGGCTGCCCCACAGAGGTCTAAAGCCAGGAGGAGAATCAAAAACATTTCTGTGGAATACTGGTATGTCCTCTACACAGCATGAAATGTGTATTACCCAGTTGTATTTTGCCACATGATAAGGAGAAATTATAATGGTTATATGTCAAGGACAGTTTTATCCAGAGCTGTCATGACAATCTCCTCCACTATAAGAAAATTACTAAAAAAAAAAAAGTAATAAATAAAAGGAAGGATACTATCTGTAAGCAGGACTCATGAATTTCGAGCCAGAAATCAGATCTTGGCTCACACCCACAGGATAACCAACTTCACAAGCATCTACGTGAGCCTAACAAGGCTACTCGTGAAGCAATGGAGCCCACAAAATAAATGAGATGTTCACAATACACCCATTGATGACAACAAAGATAAGATCCTCAGTGAGATCGGCACAGCTGTGCTATGAAAATAGCCACAAGTAGGATGTGGTCCAGGGAAGGCTCTGGAGAAGGAACTCTCCAGCAACAATGGCAGCGAGCTAGCTGAAATATCACAGCTTTTAAATATTGCGTAACAAATTGTTATGTAACTCCTACTACCGTTTCTAAATATTATGTGCCACTGTGCCATGTATATTTCATAATGTTAATGTTTTAATTAAAGTGTGATCTCACTTATGACTCGGTGGAGCCTGTAGCTTTGTAAGAACCTTTTAGGATTCAGCTACTGCACTATCAGTCTGAAGAGACAGTGCAGACCCATGGAAGGAGTTGTGCTCCCAGGGCACAGCTAATCTAACTGACCACTGTCAAACAGGGCTGCAGCTTCCTTAGTTCTCCTGTCTGGAAAGGGAATGTAATGCCCTCTTATTACTCTCTCTCACTGGAGAATAGATGAAGGGAAAAACTCCAATACTGGTCTTGACTTAAAGGTCTGGAAGAAGGCTTTTTACAGTTACTTGAAAGAATGGTGCAGACTTCAATCTGCTTTGTGCCAGTTCCTAACAGACAAACTGACCATATCATAGTGAAATGCAGGGTAAAAACATTAAAATATGTCATTCAACTATTAGCTCCTGCTAATAAATGTTAGGACTAGCTGGAATCCTTGTCATCTAAATGCTTCCACCTTGAACAGTGACTGAGTAGTGCAACACCCTAAAGCTATTAAGACTGTTTTCTTCACAGCCTTATTACTGTGAAATGGTTATTAGAGAAACATCATTAGGGAGAAAAAGATGTTGCTCAGTTTTCTAGAATAGAAACTTATTCAGAAGATAAATTCATATTATTATCTCTTCCATTTTTCTCTAGTGTGTTTACTGATGTTCTGCCCAGAGGAGAAGCCAATCTTTCTTGATGAAAGAATAAGTTCTTTGAAAACAAAAAAAAAAAAACAGATCAAAGAGGAGACTAGCTCAGTGACGGAGGATGTCAGCCAGAGGAGGGGGTGAGAGCTAATGTACTGCTGACTGAGGAAGCTGTTTTTGTTCAACTCCATGTGCACAAGATAAAAAGCAGGACTTCCTTTCCACACAACAGTTAATTTCACAAATTGCCCGAAGTAGTAATTTTTCCGCCCACCTATGGAAGCAGTATCTTCATCTGTAAGACATGCATCAGCCTGTGAAACAGAAAAGGTATCACATAAGGTATCACGTTCCAGCAAGCAGGAATGGATTTGCCTAGAAAAAAGAATGGTTAGAACCCCGCGGCATCACAGACACTGATTTTGAGTCTATAGCTCAAGATAATACTGCATTCTCTGTTCTCAAAACACAAAAATTCTCTTAAATGAAACTATATTTGTTGGTCTCTTCACCAAGAGACCCTACGTATTGTTTCACGAGACCATGCCTGGTTCCTGATCTCACCTCTGAGCTCAACCGCAGCACAGGGACACTTCCCATTTCCAAACCTCCCTGGAAACCTCGCTTTGCCAGACTTTCTCAGGGAACCTACTTGAGCTGTATTTAAAAAATACATACGTATTTCTTCCTATCCTTTCCTAGGCATTCTTAAGGATCCTCAGAATAAGGTCATTTTTTTTATAATACACCAGGCATCTAGCAAGACATTTTGAGCATTTCAATAAAACATGAGGAACAATGAAATGTTGTTTATGCTTAGTGTCTCTGTCCCACTTGGCTTAGCCATTTAGCATGCTGAGGTTAACTACCAATGGGTCCACTAAACCTAAGTACCAGTCGCACACCGTTGGCTTTTAGAGCTCTAAATATGGACTTTCAACTCAGATCTGGATCAACTCCCTTTGCAGTTGGCTGAACAGCATCACTTGAACCATCACTGAGCAGCAAAGGGAGAAGCAACTAAAATGTGGGTGCAGATGTGAATTTTGACCCTCCCTCAGATTCTTCTAAATCATACTGTAAACAGAGAAATTGCAACATAATGTTACTGTCTTGCTTATTTTGGTGTTCACAGTCATGATACCAAATAAAGGTCATTAGAAACTTGGCAAGGAGAACCTTTCTGCAGATGATGCAGCTAAACTCAAGGCTTGATCATAATTATCAAACTCAATCATGTAACTGAAATAAATTCCTTTCCCTTGAACTCCTAAGCCCCTGTAACAGAACCCTCCTGACTGTAACAACAGTGTTTGGATTGACCTCCCACCACAAAAGTTAGCCA
Source organism: Oxyruncus cristatus (assembly GCA_013399855.1). NCBI lineage: Eukaryota > Metazoa > Chordata > Aves > Passeriformes > Cotingidae > Oxyruncus > Oxyruncus cristatus. Next base: position 38,297 of record VXAY01006546.1, on the reverse strand, counting down.
GGCTGACTAGGAGATTTATAAAGACTGGTGTCACAATTTCTAAATTAAATGCCGAATAACAAGACGCATCAAAATTAATGGTTAATCTGGACTCGCATGCTAAAATTAGTGGCAGAGTCAGCTAAATTGGTGTATCCTCAATTGAAGTAAGCTATTCTAGTTATTGGCTTATCATTACAAACAAGGTAATCACTTGCATACAGGTGTATATGCAGCCATCTACAATAAGTAGTCATGCCACAATGAAATGCACTGCACGAGTAACCAACACAAAATCCACACCACCTACATCAGCTGGGTGTAAAATTGCCTTGTCTTCTTAGTAACGTCCATTGAGATTTGACACAGGACAGTGCCTGGTTATGCAACTCTTCTACTCAGGGCTGCTACTGAAATATTATTTCACATCATTCACTCTTGCTATGTGGCCTGGAAATAATTGTCTAGAAGAGGCTGGATTATTTTTGTTTTTTCTCAGGGAGAGAGCACTTCTTTTGAAAGAGTGGTAGCACTAGCTTTAGCCTGTCTCTAAAAGAGGGTTATATAAAACTAGTATTGTGCATGTGTTTTCAAGGGATGGTTCTCAGACTTCTTTGGGATTCAGGCAGTTCCCAATGGACCCGCTGCGCATCTAAACAGAGTGGTGTTGCACTATTGTAATGCATGATGTGGAATGAACAGTGCCGCTGAAACAACTTCTGCAACAGCCAAAGCATGAAAGAGAGGGGGCAAAGCAGAGGCCATTATAATACCTGCTTAGCCTTCTAAAAAGTGGCATCCTTCTCAGAGGTATTCTGACTTACGCCAGCTATTAAACTCACTGGATGCCTAGTGAGTGAGCTGAATATAGAAGATTCCAGCTATCTCAATCTGGGATTTATGGTAGACTGTTTTATGAGGCAGAGTAAAACATCATCTTTGGCTCATGCAATCATAAAACAACATATTGATTAGTAGTGGAAGAACAAATAACCCAGGGAAATCTTAATAGTCCAGTAATCTCCAGTTCTTGACTTTCTACCCTTCTCCTATCCTGTACTGCAAAAGCAATTAGCCTCACACTTATCTCTGTTTCATACTCACCCTCATCTGAGGCTGGGAGATTTGGACTACAGACACAGACAGGGAAAAATCTGTTTCACCTGAACACACATCGGAAACCTTTTTGTAGTAAACTCTTGTAAATTACTGCCAGAGTACTTTGCTGTTTGTCAGCCTGTACCTGATGAGATTTCCCTCTGTCCCAAGGTACAGAGCAACACACAGCATGGACAGGGCCACCACTTAATTCCACACACCTACTGGAGACAAGGACTACGTAAAAACCTGTGTTACGGAAGAGTGGAGGAGAAGGTTATGCCACACGTTGCAGAGCCTGCCATAGGAAGAGGGCAGCAATCCTTCCAATCTCACATACACTTTGAAAAACTATTCCCAACAGAACTGCACTCTCTATCCTGTAAATCTCCTGATGAGCCACTGCATGAAAGACATACAAGTATCCTCCTCTTCTCCTTAGACCATGTTGTTGCATCTACTCCCAGCGCTTTGAACAGCCCCCTTGAGGACTGAGTGAAAGGCAAAGCTGGAGAGAAACAGCAGCAGGAGGACAGGGAAGCCAACCCCCAGTTTGACATTTCATTCCTAGCCAGCCAAGAAGCTGCTTCTGCTCCAGAGGGGATACCTACAGCATTAGCAGTCCTTCCCTGCCCCAAATGGGACATGCACCAGATAAGCAAAGAAGAGAGAGGGTTGACTTCCCACCGTGACCTGAGCCCACTTTGATTTCCAGACCAGAGTATGGCATCACCCCTTTAGAATTCACATTGCTGTTATCCACGCCGTTAAACAACGTTTATCAGATTAACAGACAGCAGCCCTGCTCGCCAGTGAATGCCAGCATTAACTGCAGCACAATAGGAGCACAGGCCTAAGCCCATTTTTTTTGCAGATAGCAAACCTGTCAGCGGAGCCGGAGTATTGATGTCATCTTCTGACTCAGTGACAGTGCCTGTTCCTGGGGTCACCCGGCATTCCAACACCATCAGCATCCCCTCTCCAAATCTGACCTATTATTTGCTCATTGTGGCTAGATTTTGCCTGGAGGAAGAAAGGAGTGACAGGCTGACATCACCTGCTTATTAATAGACGGGTAGAGAAGAACGATCTCCAATAAAGGCTTGGGTAAGGATGTCCTTTCAGGGTGTGCTCAGAAGGACGGTGTGTTGGAGAGCAATACACACTGGTAACCTTTTAAGGGAAGCAGCTGTCTGCCCACTGGCTGCTTCTGAACCCCTGAACTGCAACTTGCCAGTCCTTCAAGGGCATGGCTATCCCCCCACTGGGAAAAATGGGCTCCTATGCAAAGCAGCATTATTTGTCTTCGTAAAGAAAAATAACAAAGTACTTCAGGAACAAGCCGAGATTCTGTGGTCCCATAGAGCCATGGCTCCCACCAAAGATCCCGCAGCCATCCCACAGTGACACCAAGTGAGGGATCAGCAAGAAGCTCCCCATCCAGCCCTCGCTGCCAACTGATCTCAGCCTCTGGACTGAGGCCTGCAGCTGGATACAAGTTGCACTGAGTGAAAAATTTGAAACATCTCATTCAATCAGTAAATCTCCTTTCTCTGCTTGCATATATCCTGGTAACAAGCAGTTGGAAATGCTATCAAAGGCATTTGTTATTGAAAATTGTGTTTTAAAAAAAACAAACACACCAAACCCTTGGTAAAGAATTATTTACTGCAGCTAGGAATGATCACTCCAGGTCATATGGGATAGAGTTTTTCTAATGTTTAAATAGTTGTGTGTGATTCTTGGCATCATGCTTCCACAAAAAGATCACAGAATTGCAAGTTTAAAATTCATCTCTCATGGGTCAGCTGCTACATTAAGTTCAAATGCACCTTTCCTGAAGACTTTCTGACCAAGAGGCTACTAATGAAAAGTAAACTTGGAACAAGAATAAATGGAGTCCAAGCAAATTCATTACAAAATGTAAATGCACATTCTTTTTGTTTCTCCCAGCTGGTGGGAGGAGTTGTTAAATGTGTTTGAGTTAGCCAAAACAGAGACATTAATACCTACTCATATTTCTAAGCCTTCTTTGACATTAATTCCTATGTATTATTCCCACTTACCCATTTCCAAGACATGGAGACTCCAGCACAGAGTCTCCTCTCCTTTTAGCAGCAACACTGGGAGATGAGAGATTTGTTCATTTCCCTGAGAAAAGGCAGAATATTACAGTATCCCCTCCCCTGTGTAAAAAGATCAATTTACCCGCTCCTGGCTGTACCTACTGTCCGTCATAAACTACCAGCACAAAAATTAAGCAGAGGGGAAAAGCAGCCTGAACCTTACAATTCAATGGTAAAGTAAAAGTCTTCCCAGCCAGAAAGCACTGACGCTGCCAGGGACACGCTGGTGCCCCTGACACAGAGCAGGGCACCGCAACTCTTTTTAGGGTGATCACACACTCTAAAGCACAGCACTAAAACCAGAGGCACTCAGCAGCACCAAACTGGCGCATTTTCAATTTCTTTCTGAAAGCACCATAAATTGAGTGATTCGGTGAGTAGGAACACTTGTTAACAACAAAAGTAATTTTCTGTGTTTCCTCTTCTTTTTCAGATGGATGGTAACTGCTGAGGAAGCATTTGCAGAACATCAACTGCAGCGCGTCCATCTTACCTCCCTCCCAACTACTGACTGCAAACACGAGACCTGAAGGGAAGGCTGCTGCAGTGACTTGTTCACTGACATGACTGTCCTGCTCCGTATTCGTCTGGGGCATTCATGTTGGCAAGCCTGCCACTGCCTCTTGCTGCAGATCTGCCTCATGATTCAGACTGCTGAAGTCTTCCAGAACATAATTTTCTTTTCACTGTCTGATTATTTTGCTTGCTTTCATCTATTTTCAAATAAACTCTTACTTAGAATCCTCCCTGCGATTTCTATCAGCCAGTGCAGGAGGGAAGATGCCTCTTTCCAATACAACACACTCTGACCTTCGCAGCAGTGCCATGCCAAGAGAGCTGGGCCATTTCTGTGCTTTGAGAACACAGAATTGCAAAGAAGTGACAGTGCACCCAACAGTTCTGTCATACTTCCTGCAGGCACCACTCATGCCTTGTGCAGTGGAGGAGGAGAAGAGCCACACCACATCATGCTGTACACAAAGGGAATGAAAATTCTTTCCATCGCATAGGGGGAATTTTAACACCCAAAAGATGAGATCTGGTTCTCTCCTTCCTATTCCACATACCCAGAAACCTCTTTTCTTGTTCATAAAATCACAGAGTTTCAGCTACAGTGTTTATGTCTGAGCTGCAGTGAAAAAGAATCAAATGTTAGCAACCAGAGGGGATCAGGTTTGCGTGGATGCACCTGTGCATCAAGTATGCCAAGCATGCACATTCTCCTCTATCATCCTTCCTCCCACTGCTACCTGCAAACAAGCTTGGAAATACAGAGGTCAGTATTCCATGCCACAAGATGACACAGGATGTGGGTACCCAGGTTTTCCTCACATTCTCAGTTGTCAGTAAGGGGCAGTGGGAACCCAAGAGGAGAACACAGTAAATGGTCATCCTTACCATTTGTACACCACGTTCCTGAGAGAGATACTGGAGTTTTATTAAAGCCAGGTTCAGAATGAACAGTAAAAAAAATAGCAAAATAAGTTTATTTCAACTTTTTTATACTATTGGAATATATTTTTATATTATTGGAATATATTTTTGTATTACTGGAATAATACAATCTACCCCACACTAGTGGCATCCAAGGGTGACAGAGATTCAGATTTGTAGACTTTGGGGACTTTGCATCTAAAATGTCATTCAGATCTGAGCCAAGGCCAAATCCAGAAAATTAATCTGATTCAGATTCCTCTGATAAGAGTTCTGCCCTTTGCTTTCTTCTGAATTTTTACAGAGTGCTAAGACTACATAAAATGTAGCTGATTTTCACAGCTTTATTTTTGAAGTTTCAACAGTTTTATTCCAATCCAAAAGAAACACAGTGAGTGAGAAGCTGTCTGTTGCCTTCCCTTTCCCTACAGAATGGCTCGATCTGAATTCAGCAGTACATACAGTAACTGCTGTTCGCTTTACAATCCCTGTAACTCATTGAAATTCAGAGTCAGGTTCCTGACCTGAACTTTGCAGCTAGCTCTTGTCTCTTACAATGGCATATACCAAAGCCCAGGATTTGAACACTGCCACTGTGGAGGACTTGGATCAGGAATTATGCTCAGGCTTTACTATCAAAACCCACCTTTTGTAAGTACTCATTTTGAAAATCAAGACCCTCAAAGTATATTGTACTACTCAGGGGTGGCACAGCTGTGCTACAGGATAAGGGATCTTCTTGCAGGTTTTAGTACCTGGATATGTGGAAGAAATAGGATTTCTTAACTGGAGACAAGGTTGGGCAAACAAAAAGGAAGATAAAGACATTGCTTCTCAAGTATGAGTCCTTTGGTGTTCCAGTCTGGCCAGCTGTCTTTCTCCATCCACATCCATTCAGCAATGGACTCAACTGCATAGTGATGGTGTGAACATCCCACCAGGGTGCAGTAAAAAAAAAAAGAAATATGTGAACAGCAGCCACGTGAAGACACTTCTGCTGTTATCGAAGATGGGGAGGCTATAAAATTCAGATCAGGATTTGGATTTTGAATGCTAAGGAACTTCTTCTGCCTAACTCCCAAGTCACATGTTTCATTTAATGGTTGTATTACTGCTTTACAAGTGAGTTATCTTCATAGAATGTGCCATCAAATAAGAACGATCCTATGTCATTCCTGTTTATTGTGCCCAGGAACTGTTTACACAGCACCTCATACACAAACATTTATTCAAAGAAGCTTTGAAATTGGCCATGGGCCAAACATTTGCAGATGGGTTTTATAAGACCGGATAGCTCAGTGCCTGGCTGGACACAGTTCTGCTCACAAACACGGCCTCCTTGGGATCCCACTTTTGCATATAAGAGCACAAAATGTCAAACACCAGAAGAAAAAGATGCACTGAACAAACATGGACAACTATGTGCTCAGAGGCATCCCTCTCAGCAAACTTGCTCCCCACCCATTCCTCCAGCTTACTTATTAGTAGGATGTTTCATTTTTAAGAAAAATGGAAAATTGTCAAATGTAAATTTCCATTTACTTTCCACATTGCCCCCGAAAAACAAAGATCTAAGGTGTGTGTTCAACAGAATTTAAACTGAGCATTAAACTGGATGTAGAACTCAGTCTGGCCCTGCAAAGCAATGCTCCATTCGCCTGCAGGATTTTCTATTTCTGTGCTACTCAGGATAACAACAGATGGGACCCCTAATTCAAAGGACAGTCTCGAGGCTAGAGGCAACAAAACTGGACCAGAATTTTAAAAAACAGTGTTGTTGCAGATGTGGGGGGAAATGTGCATTTTCAGCTGGGGAAAAAAAAACACAAAAGGATGGAGTCCAGATGGCAGGAAAGGGTACTCTGGATTGCTAAAACACCTCAAGGTCCCACTGTATTTGTCTCCCTCAAAACCCATGCCACTGGTTTCATTGAGAAAGTCAAATTAACTATAAAGGCAAAAAAGGAGTCTTAGCTAGAAGACCAGGAATTGGTATGGAAATTTAACACCAGCTCAGAGAAGGAAAATTCTCTACTATAGGGCTGGTTGGGTTTTTTTCTTTTAATGCCTTCTGAATTAAAATGAGGTTGGGTTTCTTTTGTTATTATTTTAACCAGAAAACCAAAATGAAATATTTTGTTCCAGGTCTTGTTGACCCAACTGAAACACTTCAGCTGCCCTATTTGAAAACACTTCTTTTTAGGTCAATTTTTCATTAATCTCTGTCTGCCTCAGCCACCACACTGTCTCAGAAAAGTGATGTCTCATGTTCTTCCTTTCTTTTTTCCCCTACCCCTCCCTTTCCCTGCACTCTCTGCTTGGATTTAATCTCAGAAGATGTTGTGGGATGTCACCCCCACTTGAACCACTGCTGTGTACTATGGAAATGAATCCAGCCACAAATTAGAAGGGAAGCCTAAGGCACTACAATTGATCCAGTGGATGTGGTCAAATTAAGCTGAAACAAAACTTTGACTTTCAGGATGAATAGTTTGGAACATGTGATAAATTAATGATAACTTTCAGTACCCATTCTTTGCCGAACCATTAGACCAAAACCAACTACTGAAGCATCCATTTTCCACAGGACTTGACTTCCAGTTTATGAAAAAGCTGTGCATGACCATCCCAGTGACCTGCCGTCCAAGACCTCTTGGCTGCTTCTCCATGGCTTGCCCTGACTGGTTGCAATGCTCTCTCCTCCCTATTGCTTGAGCTGCTCTGCTTGAGGGTGCCTTTGATTTGGAATCAGTGCCAGGAGGAGCACTTTGCCCAAGCAAAAAGCCTCTCTGAACACTGTTTGTTATTTTCCCTCCAAGACAGCCTGGAGAAAACTGCCCGTTCCCACTCTGGCACAGTTGAGCTGTTTATAGTTAGAACAGCTTTTAGGTCCTGGCACTGGACTTCCTCAGAGACACCTCACAAGCTCAGCATCACCACCTCTGTCCAGTCAGCACCGGGGCTCCACAGTAACACCTGCATCAGCCTGCATGCTGGAAGAGATAAACCTGCACGAGTGCAATGATCCGCCTCTGGCTAATACAGTCTCAGCACAGCACATCCTGAGCAGAGTGCCACACCAACTCTGCCTCTAGTGCCCCAGAGAGCTACTCACTTGGAGGGGCTGGCACATCCTGAGACAGGGCCAACCCTTCCTGTCAATTCTTTCACCAACAGGGCAGCTGGCAGCAGGGAGGGCATACTCCAGTATGCAGAGTGGGACAATTCCAGTGCAGAGCCACTGATTCAGCACTGGACTGGCACTCTTCCTAGCTCATCTCAGTCAAGAGGAGGAGAGCAACACCGAGGGGTCATGAAGGCAGAGAGGATTTCTGCCATGAAAATGCCAAGGAACACAGCCAGCAGGAGGGCAGCAGTCAACTTCATGCCTCACAGCAGCTGTGCTCTCCTGCAGCCATTTCAACCTGGACGGGACAAAAGAACCCAGCAACACTCACTACAGAGGTGTCATCCTGAAACCCATCATTCTGTAAGATTAGTGTCTCTACCACAAGCTTCCAATACGGCCTTACAAGCAACACTAAGAAGCAGCACCGCTATAAATATATCCAGCTTCCCCTGCACCCAGAACTCTTCTGTTCTTCTCTGTGCCTCAATTCACCCTCTGTATGCTTCTGTCTCCTCTGGACACTACTTAGGGAAGGTAAGAAGTGTCTCTCTGCAATGTCAGGAAAAGGGTCATCGCAGTGTTGTAAGCACTCCTTAGAATTCTAGTTTTGCATATTTTTACTGTATGAGTATTTGCTTGTATAGCATCTGTTCAGGTGCAAATTAGCAGAGAAGCAAGAAGTCCCAAGAGTTGTATTAAAGGGGGTTTTTATTCCATTACTGACTTGGATCTGTTCCTTTGCTGCTTATGTATGTGTTTCACGTTCACGCTATAAGTACAACAGTCTCATGTTAACAAGAGACAGCAGCCACCTGGATTTTTTTAGTTCAAAGTGCATACAAGCTATATCCAAAACCACGTACTGTGCAATCAAAGTGTCAGTCAAAATATTACCTACATATTTTGATGTCCCCTAACTGCACTGAGATGGCCATTGAACAGCTCCCTCCTGCACACCGCAGGCTGGTGACCACAGCAAGATTGCAGCACCCTCTGGAGGCGAGTCCTGAGCTTTTGGGAGGGAAGGAAACCATCAGCATTGCCCTTGCAGGATTTTTGCGGGGCTTTAAGGGAATGTGCTGGCAAGTATGAGGAGTCTGGGTTCACACCAGCATTTGCAGCCAACAGGATGAATGGGTGGGGCACTGCATTTCTTGTAAACACGAGCAATATAATGCATATAGAGATTCACCCCTTTGCTTGACCGTAACTCACTCTCCAGTCCTTACACACATGCAGTTCAGTGGTTAGAAGCAAAGAGTTTGGACCTCCAGGTGAAATTCTGAGCTGCATAGTCAGGACAGACACTCAGGAGAAAACATCTGGAATCAGCACCACAATATGGTGCTCATCCATGCTGTATATTTCATCCACACTGTAATGAAATTCCTACATGAGGCTATTTTCTTTGTTCCATTTTCCATTCTTAAGGAAAATTTCAATTTCTAGGTGCTGCATATTACTGGAAGGAGAAGCACTGAAACATTAGGAAAAATACAACACTCTTCTTATAGGACCCCTTTTTTCATCCTAAAGGGGTTTGGTCCAGAAAAAGTCTAAATAAAAGCATCAGAACTGTTTCATCTCAGACTTGGAATATTTCAAAATTGTTCCAGTCTGGATAGCATCCCTAGCTCTCACAAATAAAAGGAATAAGAAAGAGATTCAAGCATGCTTCAGATACCACTGAAATTTCCTAAGGATATCTTCCAGCATCCCAAATTAAAAGCCTTCCATGTCTAGAAAGAAACATAACCAAAAACAAGGAAAATATGAAAGAAGGTAATTGAAAAGCTGGTATTACTTTGATTCTTTTGTTTGGCTGAGAGAGCATCTCAAGCAGGGTGCCTAATCCCTCCCCTCCTTGGAATTTCAGATGAGAAATCCTGCAGCTTGTAACCTCAGACCAGCCACAGTACTAGAGATGAACACTTAATTGTAAGCAGAAAACTGACCTTTTGCCAAGACCATCATGTTTCTGGAGTTTGGAGCTACAACTATGAACTGCTTTGCAGCCTTTGGACTATTGTATGACAAAATGTCATATATAACCTTTGTTTCCTTCAATACCTCCAATTCTTAGCTTACTACATATACCACATTTTCCTAATTGCCATCAGACAAGTAGATAAATGATTGATCATAGCAGCAATTAACTATGATAACCCATTATAAAATGGCCATAGTATCACAGTGCTTTATTTATAAAACCATAATAGTGCTCTCTTTTTTCTGGGACCATGAAGTTTATGTCTGTGTGAGTTCTGTTCAGCCCATTGGGCTCTCGATGTGTACCTTGGCACAAGAAGCACAGAAACTTAGGCAGTGCTTCTAGATGATCTTGTCAACAGTGGTTGACAAGATCTTGGTATCAGTAAATGCTTCAGAAAACTGTCTGTATACATTAGTGGAGGATGGAAAAAGGAAAAAGTGACAGGGGAGAATGAAAAAGAAACACTTCCCATTTATCAACCACTACTATTCAGCTTTCCCTCCCCGAAGGGTCATAACATCAATAATCTCAGGCAAGCAGAGGATCCAGAAACATTTTCAGTTAAATAATTCATCTCTCTTCCTATTCTGATGCAAGAAATGGGAGACAGCTGGTAATAACAGAAAGACATCAACTTAAAATGTACACATGAACCTTCCCCCTGCCAGACCACACAGGTAAGACACAGAACTTAGCATGTGCCTTTAGCCAAGGCCCAGACGGTAACACAGACATCACCTAGTTCACTAGTAAAGATAAAATGAGAAACCAAAACAGCTTTCATAGATTGAAATATGAGGCAGCAGCCCTTGACAGTTGAGAAACAACTTCTCTCCCAACCCAGAAACACTTTAAAAGGCAGAAAGAGGATTTCCAGGGCTCTCATGTCCACAGTTTCCAATTCACTTATGGGCTGTTCAGGATGCGCTCAAATCTACAAAGCAAAGTTCACTGTCACGGGATTCACTAGCTGGCCTCCTGCAAAGGGCTGGATCCAGCCTCCACAACATAGAAGGGCCCAACTACAGTAAAGAGTGTGCCTTAGACAGGTTTACTGTGTTTAACACAATAGATTTTGGCCCAAAGACAATAACATGCTTTTAAGTGGACCAGGCTTATGGTCTGCCACTTTTCAAGAACTTGAAAGAGGACAGAAATGGTGCTTTCCAGAAGAAGAGGGGTTTTCTGCTATCCATTTCTCATGTGAGATAACCATTACTTGTGGAGAAGAAGGAAAGTTGCCAGGAAAGAAGCAGTACATGAGCATGTTTTCCAAAGCCACACTGAACAGACCTCTCAGACCACTGAGACTAAAACTTGGCAAATGCTCATGCCCATAAAAAATTGTCTTAGGCACTAAATAACACATAAGGACAGGAATCAACATTTCTCCATTGTTTTACAGGGATTTTAAATCTTGACAACGGTTACAAGATTGCTTTACCCCACAGTGCCACAGCCAGCACTAACTTGGGATGATCAAGTAGCAGGTAGGAACTGGATTATCTGAAATAGCAAAAGAAGAGCAGCCACGTGAGCAAGGTTTTCACCACTGTCTCCAAGTAAGAGCAGGACTGCACTCCCAGTGAGCACATCTGATAGTGTCACTCCTCGGGAGATGGCTGCCACCACTGCACACCCATTCCTGCCCAGCAGCATTCAGAGAGCTACGAACAGTGGAGCCTGGCTCAGGCCCTGCCTTCGGGCCCTGCAGTTCAGTACAGCTCTGGCCACTGAGCACGATGTACTATGCAGATGTGCCTTTACTTTCCGCTGCTTCAACCCCAATTCAAAAATGTTAAATTAAAATTGCACTTAATGTTGATTACGGGGTACACAGGCACAGTGCAAATAGGGCTCATGTGAGGGAGGTGCACGTTAATAGGTTTTGAAGGCTACTAAAACCACTCAAAGCAATGAAGCAAACTGTGGGGTGTGTTAAGAGCCAGACTGGTTTGTCAGCTTGTTTTACAGACATCCTGGGAAACAGCAGATATTCCACAATCACAGAACAAACCATGAAATTAGCCCCAGCATGCCACAAGGCAATGAAGTGACTGTGGAAGGCAGAGTGTCAAGAAAAAACAAAGCTTCAGAAACATTTCTGAAAGCAAATGTACTTATCTCCACAGCAGGAATAAGAGAAAAGGAGCAGAGGGTCCGGTTGCACAGCACATGCTCAGGTTGGAGAGGCTTCTACCCCCAGACTGGACATAAAATGAAATGCACACTGCATAATTGAAACCACATAAATCTGTATCAATGTTTTTCAATATAGCAAATTATGCTGGCTTTATAACCCATGAAGAACAATTATGGATTTAGAAAATAAATTATGATTAGAAAAATAATGAAAAGTGGAACAGAGTTTTTGTTCCAGGTGATTGACAAGTTGCCAAGGATAAAATGGTCCCAAAAGAAACCATATCCTATGTTTAGAACAACTGCATGCCCACTGCAGCAATGCTCAGATGGAAGAGCAGCATGAATAATTGGGGACACTACAGTTTCTCTTGTTTCTGGAAGCAATTCATTTGAATTATTCTGCTTGTTACTGGGAAAGAACAAGTCACTTGAAAATAGCCAGCCTGTCATGTGACTGAGATAAGAGGGGAACAGCATCCCATTATTTAATCGACTTACATTGAATGCTTCACCCAGAGCTGGTTACTAATAAACAAATTAATAAAGTCACAGAAAGCTGAACCATCACATCTTTGCAAATCACTTTGTGATGCCAGATAAAAAGCTGGGCCTGGGAGCATGCAGAGAGTTGTTCTTCCGTCTGAGGTCTGGCTTTGCAACTGAACACGTTCCTTCCTGTCATGTGCTAAAAGCACCAGATACCTACAGTGAAAAGAGTCCAGGGGAAGTTTAGGATAAAATGCTGCTGCCCTCATGAGAGCATGGTCTGGAACAAGTCCCTGTTTCTTTCTGGAGCTTCACAGAGGATGGGTGCCACAGTGCTGGGAAGATTGACAGATGGACTGTTAGACAGACTGGTATTACCGGTATAATTGGCAGTTGAATAGACTCATAAAGGGGGTCTCTGAGTAAACTGAAATAATAGTAAGAATTCCATGAGTGTGTCCCTTAGTTTAACAAAATCACCAAGATACACTCTCTGTTTCTGAGAGCACGTACCGGAAATGCCACTATAACCAACATGAGAGCAAGACGTTCCTGTTGGCTGCAGGGAGCACGCTGAAGAGGAGATGCAGTAATGACGGTATTATCCAGCTCAATTTGTGGCTGCTGGAAGGCTCTAGGCAGGAGGTACAGGAACTCACTGGCGTGAATCTGAATTGCCTGTGACTCTCCCTTGAGGTACTCTGCTACCTTTCATGCAGTACAATAGGCTTTAAGGACAATCTAGGCTGCAGACTGAAACAAAACTCCCTAGGCAAACATTACAGTCAAGAGCTTTCTTATGCGTTCCCAAAGCATTTTAATGAAACGTTTGACTACAGCTTGGACTTCTGAGGAAACCATTACACAAAAAAAAGTTTGGCCAAATATATTTTGGCTTCTGAAGTCCTACTTGTGTTCATAGCTGAGCCCCAGGCTTAAGTGATGAATATGTCCATCCTTACAACGGATGCTGTGGTTTTCAACAGGCCTTCCAGCTTCATGCCAAAGGGGAAAACAATATCATTTGTGAACACTAATGGCTACATTAAAAATCAGCAAGGTTAAGTATAAGACAAGACAGTCTCTTCCTTAGTACTATACAACATCAGGAAACTAGTCCTGACAATGCCATCCATTATGGAAAGCAGTGGAAGGGGCTGGTGTCAGAAACTGCTCGCCTGGCAAGCACTGCTGACAGCCTGTGCAGAGAAACCCCTGCCACCAGTCTCCTCCTTTAAAACTAAAGTCTGATTATCCTTTCAAGCACATCAAAGTAATTTCATACATACAAGGCCAAGTTGCTCTTTACTGTGCAATAAATGGCTTCTTTCTTGTTCCTAAACAGTAAATGGGTCCTCACCAGAGGATAAATGAGAACAGAAGGGACCCTAAACACATACAGGCAAGTAGGGGCACAAGTTGGACTGACCTGGGATTCCCTGATCACTGTCTCATATTCAGTCCTGAATCCATGCTGCCTTGCCAGTTTGAGATACATCAAGTGGAAGGTTTGACTGCACACTGGGATATGGATCACCTGAAAGCTGGTTTGTGGTACTGTAAGATTGGAAATCAGCTGCTACAGACTGGCCACTTGCCATCAGAGACTGCAGGCTAAGTTCATTTCTTCTTCACTCAGAACAACTTCCCCTATGCCATCAGAAAAAGATGCATCTCACAGTTGTCTTTCTGTCTGTCCTCCCTTTTGTGCTGTCCTGGTATTGCCTTTCCCTGGATAATTACTCCACTAACTGCACCTCCTTCAGGAATCACACTCAGGTGCAGCAGTGCTGACATCTATACTCCTTGTCCAGAAGGAAGACCAGAATTGCCACCTTAACCTTTTAGAGGCCTAAAGCTTACAGCTCAAGTAATGCTTCAATTTACAGACAGCCAAAGACACCAAGACCTCATGCTGGTCCTGGGCTCAGTCACCTGCAAGGAAAACAGATATTTCTGCCAGAGGTTTCCAAAAGAGACACTTATAGTCTTCTGCTGCCAACACACACACAGACATTGGGATGCCCAGGAGAAAATACTGAAAAAAATGCAGTTACCTTTTCCAAGTAACAGGAGCCTGTTTTGTTTCAAGACAGGAACAACCAGGAGTGCTCTGCTTCAGATAATACAGACATCCCACATGTTTCAATGCCAGCTCCATCCCAGACAATTTTCTTATTGGGAAATCAGGGCTGGCATGGATTATTCAGTCTCAATTCATTCCCAAATATTTTTACATACATAATGAGCTACATAAATGTTGTGTACTTTCAGAGAGCAAAATAAAAACTGAGTATTTCAAGAGGCTGGATTTTGGACTGGTTGTACATCCATACAGACAAAGAAAGGAATCTTTCCTTGTTGCTGAGGGTAAGTCAAGCAACTGGGGTTTCCATTTCTATTATTTTGCATTTCTTTCTTTTGCATTTCCTGTAGATGTAAAATAATAACTATGTGTTGGAAACATTGCTTGAAGCTTTACTTTATGTTATCGATACAACTTCACAGGTTTCAAAATTCTTGGGCTATGATGAATCACATACCAAGACTCAGTCCAGGTCAAGTGAAATAAATTCATTTCCTCTGATCAACAAATGGGAAGCTATTCTGACTTCCAGAGCAATCATGAAAGCCAGGCAATCTTTAGTTACTGGAAATGATGCACTAGCCCTAAATGGATGCATGGGCATGACTGTATGAGAACTGAGCTTTGATATACTAGTTAGACAGAAACTCGTTCTATCCTGCTTTATGGTTACAAAACCTCTGAAAAAGAAGCTAAAGAAAGCCATCAATAAAAACTGCTAAAAATACTTAGCCTTAAATTCTATAATAGTTAAAACACTGGCTGTAGTCACTGAGTGCAACAGACCGAGAGTATTATATTTGACATAACTTTTAACCTCCTCTGCACTACAGAATTTCAGAGAGCAGGTCCATCGGTAGAGTAGATTTATCTCCTTTTAACAGGGCACACTGCCCATTCTTATCCCTTTGTATAGTGCTTTCAGTCACAAGTGTTATGTAAGGATGAGTATTAATTACTAAGTGGAAAAAGTCCTAAAAAAAGGAATCCACATGCAAGTGTTTCCAAGCATCCAAGGGAGCCTGTGTATTTATGTGTAGTCTCTAATGAGGAGAGGCATTCCTTCAAACAATTTATTCCTCATTCTGAGGGAATCCGATGTTCAAAATTTACACCTTTTTAAAAAGACATATAAAACTAATTTCTTTCTGTTTTAGGTGGGTGCGAGATCTGTTATTCTGAATCCTCTAGCCATTCCACAGGGTCATAACAGAAATGGATAACAGAAAAGAGCTGATCAGGGAATGCATAAGTTGAGTAGGAATGTATTTTTTTTAAATAATACATTTTTAAATACAAAAAAGGAAGAGTACAGATTTTGGGCCTTATGGGTCATTCTCAAACAAAAAGAAAATTCTGCGATTTGCCAGATACCGGCAAGGTCACCAATTCTAAGCAGCTTAAGATAAATGCAGTTTACTAACATTTTTAAAAAGTAGATAAAAGCTAATTCCCTGCTAGGAAACTAATCACCAAATTTATATGCAAAAGCACTTCTGTGATGCTTTTTGCTTGACTGAGTTTACCATATCTTACAGTACAAAGTTTGAGGTTTCTACTGTTTGCCCTCACTTCTTATGTGCGCATTAGTAGCTGAGTTTGCCCTAGAAATCCATTACTCTATAGCTCAAGAATGCAAGGGAGAAAACACTTAATTTCCTGCCATCCTTAATATCTTCACGGCTATTTCATGCCATCTATTTTATGTTATGTCTAGAGGTCTGGGTAATAGAAATGACTCATGCATCCCATGCTTAGCAAAAAAAGCACACTTTCTCTGGGTGGATAACCTGAACCACAGCAAAGCTATCTGACCCTTGCACTAGACTATAAACAGAAACTTCTTTGCACACCCTGTTAGTGTTGGGTGGTCTCGGTACAGGGAGAAGTTTTATAGGCTCAGGTTTGAATCTGAAAATGCGCTAGATCAAGTGGTGCTTTGGGAGGAGCTGGGTAGTTTCAGAAAGCTTTTACAGACTTCCCAAGTGACTGAGCAGTAGTTAAGATACAGCCTCACTCCTGTAAAAGCTGTCTCTTTTTTTCCTAGTAATGCATCTATTCCACAACAGTCAAATCCTGTGGGGTTCTTCCTTGGCAAGCACAGCTCCTTGGCAAGGGCACGGTGAAAGCTGAGTTGGCTCAACCCCTCTCGTGGCCAAGCTTGCAGGAAGAAGTAAAGGTGTGGAAAGTTTTCTAGAGATGCTTTTCAATAGCATTTCCCTTAAATATGTCCACAGGGGACAATAAGAGATGGGGGGGCTTTGCTTCCCTGTTCAGGTCCCACAAACTAGGAGAGCTAATGGAATATACAGAAGTATTAAGCCAGTTAGGCCAGTAGCTTAGGTTTTTTGTCAGCTTCATTCAACCAGGGAAAAATTTCCCACCAGAGTTCATAAGAATTGGGCCACACAACTGCAAATGTCACCACTTTCTCAGCCAAATGCAAACCCAAAACTGCTTCTCAAACATAAACATACAATGCTGTGTTTACATAACAAATTCTAAGTGCTCCTTTGCATATGCATGAGGAAGAGGATGAAGCCGAGCCACTGATTACCTGACATGTTACTCCCACACAATTTAATGTACTACTGCCAGGCACTCAGACACCATAATGACAAGTGCAAGTCAAAGGCTAACATGAAGCAGAAGATACTTATTTATTTATGCAACAGTTACTCTGGAGCAACCTTTTTATACCAGTATTAACCATCTAAATGGTCATTCAGGATTCAAGGAGCTAACATAAGCCCGAAAGATTTCAAGTGGTACTGCAGCAAACAGACAGGGGACAATAAATCCAGCTCTTTGGACTTGCAGAAGGAGCTGGGTCAATCTCCTACAACCGTGGTTACAAGTGGCAGCAATATGACATCTGAAAGAAGGGAAGTCTGTTTCGTTCAGTGATCCCAAACCTAAGCACAGCAGATAGAATGATCTTTCCAAACTTTCCTACCAAATCTAAATGTTCTAAACTACAAGGCAATACCATTTCCTTATATCAGCTACTGTTCATGAAAATAAACCGCAAGGAATTCCCCATCTGACCAAGCTACTAAGTGACAGTTTCGCAACTTGCATAAATGCTCAGTATCCAAGAGTCACGTGTGAAAGACATGTTTTAGTCAGGCTGATGGAGTAATCTACAGTAAAAAAGGGTGTTGTTCTGCAGCTCTACACTGGCAGGTCCCAAGCAGCCATCTGAGGAGCAATCACAGAAGCTGAGTGCAAGGGCACAGCAGGAGGAGATGTAGTCTACAAGGGATGAAGTGTCAGCTTTGCAAATGACTGAAAGCAGGAATAGAAGAGACAACTCGGCATATGAAAATACTTGTATCAGGTGTGTACTAATCCTCTTGCAGCACAGCCCAGCTATGTATTTTAACAGTATTCATTACAAGGCCATAAGGCCAATGGACATGGTTTACAGTCAGGGGAGCAAGTTTATTTACACATTGTGTAAATAACTGCAATTGCCTCACAACTCAGTAAGGCACCACTTTAGCAAACCCTGTCACTACACAGTAAATCTCAGTGCTAGAGCACTTTAAGCCACAACCATACAACTAAAAAGCAACCAGGTCCATTCTGCATGTTGCAACCATGCTGCAATACCTTCACACTTAGACCTGCTCACAGGCAGTTCTCTTTGTCCAGACGGGTTCTCTGATGAAATCAAGTTTCTTTTACAAGTTTCCCTGCTTTTGCTTGAGCACATCAAGCTGGAAACAGGATTCCAGGGAAGATTTCCCAAGGATCCTGAATTCTGAGGAATATCGGAGGCACTGCGCAGTAGAACACCCATCAGGCTACTGCAAAGTATCCAAGAAGACAGTCACAGAAACACAGCCTATAAAGGTTATAAATAGGTAAAATAGACACTTCCTCACTACCTATCCATGCCAAGCAGTTCACTAACTTTTAAGACTAGTCAGTCCTAAGACTTTTAAGTACTTTTTTCACTGGACCATCATACACATCTAGGCTCTCTGAAGTACCCTAGACATAGCTGAAAGAAAAAACCCACAGGTGCCTCAACTCATACGGTGCAGAGAGAGACACAACCTCAATACATGGGGAACAATGTTGACATGGTTATTTGGATTGAAATCAACAGACTAAAACATTTGTTTCTGTTTCAAATGGCTGGAGGAGGACACCTTTGTCCTGCTGCCATCTTCGCCCATGAAGGATGCTGATGAGTTCTCTGTCACAGGATCTGGTAGGAGGTTAATATTCCTAAGAGAACTGCTAAGAGACAAACTCTCATGTACAATACTGATATACAAGCTTAGAAATAACCCTCTGCATGAGATATGTGGATTACAGTGCTGCTCTGCTGTCCCCTCAAAGGACATTCAAGCAACTATGCTGAGGTGAGCTGGATTTGAAGGCCTTTTCTTAATTTTCTCCAATAGTTACTTCACTGTAAAAACAAGTTAATGCAGAAATATTAATGTATAAGTTCAGGAAGCCACCCATCCTTTTCCATCTCCACCCTATGCATGTTGAGACAAGGCCCATTTACGGCAGGAAGGTGCAATAAGAGGATTAGTGATTATGGGAACATCAAGAGCATCAAACCAGTAGGTCCTCATAGAATCATAGAATCACAGAATGTCTTGGGTTGGAAGGGACCTTAAAGATATCTAGTTACAACACCCCTACCACGGGAAAGGACATCTTCCACTAGACCAGATTGCTCAAAGCCCCATCCAACTTGGCCTAATCTCGGTCTCGTCTGTTTCTTTACCCTCATTCTTTTCACTCATTGCTCTGTATTTCCTCTCCTTTAGGTTAGTCTTCACTCCTTGCCTTGAAAAGTAGTTCCTATTCCTTCCCTCTTCTCCCCATGCCCTCCATTCCTCAAGCAACATTACATCAACCTCCCAGCTTTGTTTCAGCAGCACTCCCTTGGCACCACTCACCATGCTTTGACACACAGCAGAAAATTACCATGTCGAACACTCACAGAAATCATATTCTACCTGTCTGTAAATAGCACAAACATCCCTTCTCATGCCTGCTAGGCAGGCAGTAAATACACCAATTCCCATCTTATTGATCCCCATAAGGTGTAAACTCGTGTAGTTCAATTGACTCCAGTGTTGCCACCCCACTCCCAGCAAGTGGAGGTCATTATTCAAAGCCTGCAAGTGGGAAGCAGGTTGGCTTCCACACAGCCACCCACAAAGACAGGATTTGAATGACAGCATTTGATTCCCCGGGTCCAATGCACATTTCTTTCAATAACTTCATCCAGCTTTGCTTTATGTCAGCTGGGAAGCCTGCTCCAAGGTTTTCTGTTGTGCTGGATAACAGCCATAAGAATCCACTTGACTTTAATTATGTAGTATTTCACATGTCCAGCATGCTGAGACCATATGTATTTGTGAGTGTCTGCAGTGTTCTCAAAAAGATCCACTTCTGCACATGGTGACTCTGGGTCTCTGATTTTGTGCTGCAGAGCAGCAACTCCCCCCCCTTTTGCCAGCTCTCCAACTCGCTGCTGTTTTGCTTCCATTGCCTGTGGGATATCAATTCCAGCTGCCAGCTCGCTGGCACAGACTGGAGTGGTTCGAGTTCAACTCAACAGCTGTTGACTCACACGTGAAGTATCAATTCTGGCTCTGGAAAGGCAACATGCTCTTGGGGAAGGGCTTTTCATTAAGGACAGAGAATGCCCCTTCAAGAAGCTGCACCAGCGCCCTGACTTATGCCTTATGGCCCCACTTGGTTGCCCATCACTGGATCTGAGGCTGCCAGTTGTTTCCCCAAGCTCAGAAACTGCATGATAACAGGTACTTAGGTCAGCTTGAGTTACATCACAGCAAAGGCTGGTCTACAATAGGCTGACGGTTTTCTTCAGCGATAGCATAGACAAGATCTGCTTGAAACTCTAGTTAATGTCTGTCAACTTCAGCACAGATGGTTAAGTAACTTACACAGCATCATAAAACACATCAGAAATTAAATATGAAGGTGAGGACAGGCTATCTTGTTATGAGCCAATAAATCATCCCAGCCCACCCATAAATCATAACTGGTGTCTCATACCTAGGGACAACAAATGCCATGTTGGTTAAGGCCTTGAGCAACCTAGTCTAGTGGAAGGTGTCCCTGCACATGGCAGGGAAGGTTGGGACTAGGTGATCTTTAAGGTACATTCCAACCCCTTAACACTCGGTGATTCCATGAACACTGAGTGCCTGCATCAGCTCTTTGCTGGCCACAACACCCTGTGCTGCCTGCATTAATATGGGGCTCATTTCAAGGACCATCTGACAGCTAATAAGCATGTCCTCTTCTGCCTATCCACTACCAAAACTGCTCTTATTTTGATTTTGACGTTGTCTTTTACAGTTTCACATACTCCAAGAAAGCACCACCTTGGTTGAAACTACTATCTAGCTATACCCCAAGAAGGCAAATGCACCAGCAATTGCTATCCACCCCATTTCCCATTTGGCCATACGTAGTCCAACCCAACACACAAAAGAGTTTATTCCCATTAGCTCTCAATAAAGGTGTCATTTGGATGGCGAGTTTTGCGTCATGGCCTCTGGCAGCCTGACAGCTAAACTGATGCAAGGCAACTTGATCAAAACACAGCAGGAACGAAACTTCCCAGTTGTGTCCTGGAGCAAAGTGCCAGCTCTTCTCTGCTAGCACACGCTGGACTGAAGATGGCCTTAGTCTTTCTTGTGACAATTTTCTGACATACCCATACCTTGAGTCCCTCTCACCTCTCCTTGAAGCCATGAGCAGTACATCAGACAGTCTTCTGGCCCACCTTTGTCAAGAGCCTAACCAACATCATATAACTATTTCACTACCAAATCCAGACTTTCAGGTCCCACAAGACATTTCACATTAGAGGGAGATGATATGCTGAGAAAATCATCCATGGTTTTCCACTCAGTCATTAAGGGAGCAATAAAACAGCTGTATTCAATTACCTAAACTGTTAAACAGTGAGACAGAAGGAAGCAACTTATACCCGTATTTAGAAACATGAAGTCTGCTCAACAGATCAGTTAGGGAGACAAATTTACAGCAGACAGTATCATCACAACAGTGGTTATTTAGCTCCTATTAACAGCTCAGAAGCGCTGTGGAGTCAAAGGATGAGGCAGAGCTTCCTTTCTAACTTTCTCCACTGACTGACACGCTCATTCAGCAAATCAATCCAACTCTTTGCAAACTCATCCAGCTGTTCGACCCAAGTGTGACCCCCCCCCCTTGTTAGGGGTGACTCTGCCAAGATATATTGTAGATGGAATCAGGGTTTTGGAATTGCCATTCCCTCTTGCAGGGAAAGGAGGAAGTCTTTGGATGAAAGCAAACAGCGTAGCCAGATGCTTAAACCAGTGGCAAATAGCTTCAAGATTTCAAGAAAGAAATGCATTATAATAAAAAGGTCTACTCCACACAATTTCAAAGATCAGAAGCCTGTCCACGCTGCTTTATTGATTACTTAGAACCAGCCTGATATATTTAACTAAAAATCAATGGGAAAAATAAAGGACTGCCTATTTGACTCAGAGGAAGAGTTTCATTCATAGGATAAGGGACTCTAATGAGGCAATTCAGTATTCAAAGAGAGCTATTAGCAGTGAAGAAATGAAGTGGTTGTGTAACAAAATGATGAGCACTGAGTGCAGATGGAGGAAATGGTGTTTTGTAAATTCAGAATCTGGGATTTTTTTTAAATCTTTAAATACCATATAGATAGGCTGTCTGCAATATTTAGCATGATTTTGGGTCCCATTCGTGGCCATTTTTTTTTTTCCCAGATGGGCCACCTGCAAAAATATGCTTGAAGCCAGTAGAAGCACTTGCAAACAATTACATACAGATCACTTATTCATACAGGCATGCCCAGTACTTCCTCTTGTAAGAGTCAACACTTTTGAGATTCCAGTGCTTTCCCCAACAAAATAAACAGCTGAAAGAGCCTACAGACTGACACAGCTATTATTTGTAGCTCCATCTGGACAGAGACCAATTTCAAGAAATGCTGCATGATGGTCATGTTTTTAGCCTGAAGGTAGGGGTCAGGATAGGGACTGAGCAAGGCAGAAGTCTGTCCTACCAGCAGACTCCAGCTGGTTGCAGATTTATAAGGCTTTATCTGAATGGAGAGCACTTGGTGTCCACAGCCAGCACAATTCTATGAGGCAAAAGTTGGGCAGCCTGATTGCCACTTCCAGCTCTTCCACAGGTATGTCTTGCTAACCTGGCCAAGACCAGGTCACACATCCACTCTTCGCTCTACGAACCTCAACTCCAGAGCAAGAGAGTTGAAAGGACATTGCACAGCTCTGCTAAATATTGGCCAGCTTGAATTAAACTGGGAAGCAGTTTACCAGGGAGGGAAGATTTTCAAAGGGGAATAGCCATGTTTTACCATCTGATAAAGCTTAGAAAACACCTTTTCAAGTTCAAATCTCCACATTCACTTGGCCAACTAACAAGCTCCAAGCAATGTACGGTCTAGACACAATTACTCTAAAGATCTGTGCACAGGAATCATGGTTGTCTTCAGCAACATCAGTGTGCAAAGCTCCTCCTGTTCCTGCCCAGCCCTGTCCTCCAGGCTGTGGCCACCCCAGGCATGTGGGTTCACCCCACCACGCTGCTTTGTGCCTCTCTCTGCAGGTGACACTCAGCTGCATGACAGAAGCATCTGGATTCATAAGTGTCCCTGACCAGCATGGAACAAACTGGTTGCTAGAACAGGTAGAGAAGACAGGCTGTAGCAAGGGGACAGGCCTCTGCAAGAGACAGAAGGCAACAGGGAAATACCCTTTGAGATATAAAAAGAGGAGACAGCACAGTTATTGTGTTTTCAGTGGGGATTTAAGTATCCAGATCAGACTTCAGCACTTCCCTTTAATATCATACCGAAAGATCTGAAGCAGAGGTGGTTTTGTGAAATTAAAAAAAAAAAACAAACCGCCCACAAAAACAACAACAAGTAAAGGCAAATAAATGCAAACACACACACACAAAATAGCTCAGCAAACCCCACATGCTTTCCTTCTTTGCAACTGGGTGTTTGTGCCCCTTTACAGACACGTGGCAGTTTTTTCTGTGGCCCAGTAAATGCCCTGTCTGGAGTACTGGATGACAAATCACGTTTTGAGATAAGGTTATGTGGCTTTAAACGATTCTTTTGGGAGGACACTGAATACAACTGCTATGCGACTGCATTTATTGTTTGAGCACAGCTTGGCTCTGCTTGGGGTTTTTTTGATCTGCAGAAATTTTGCTTCTGGAGATGATTTACTCTGATTTTTCTCTTTTTAATCATATTAACGCAAATGTTGCATGGCTATGGAGTAAGAGAAAAGTCCTTTCAAGGAAAAATAACTGGTTAAAAGACAGAAAACAAAGGGTAAGCTTTCACAGTAGAGAGAGATCATCAGCTGATTTCCTCAGGGAAAGATTCAATTCCCTCATAAATAAATAACAAAAGGTGAGAAAGTTTGCTGCTGATAAAAAAAGACAGTAAGAATGAGGGCAGACTGGGCAGAATTTTTGGGAGGCTATTGGAATCAGGGTTTTGGAATTGCCATTCCCTCTTGCAGGGAAAGGAGGAAGTCTTTGGATGAAAGCAAAGATTTGGAGATTGGGCAACAGAATGGCAGATAAATGACAATTTAGGTAACAATGAACATGGAGGAAGAAAAAAATCATAACTTCACATAGGAAACAATGGACTCAAACCCAACAGTTATTATCCAGGAACAATATTTAGCATATTCTAATGCTAGTTTCATTAAACATCAACTCAATAGGAGTCAAAATAGCAAAATAAAAATAGCAAAATAAATAAAGCAAAAATAAAAGAGAAGAAAATAAAATATATATTACCAAGAACAAATGCACAACACAGAAAACCTAATTATGTGAGCATATGAATCTATGGCTCTTCTACATCTGCAATATAGCCTGTGGTTCTTGTTCCCCCATCTTAGTAAGGCCATATTAAAACCAAAAACATTCAGAGAAAGGCAACTACAATGACCACAGCTACAGAACAGCTTCCACACGTGGAAGGATTTTCCTATTGTCCCTTTGACTTAGAAAGGGGTTATCTTAGTGCAAGTAGGACACTGACCCACAAGCCAAGAGTGGCGAGAATCAGACAGACAGGCCTCAATAATGCACTGTCTCTTCTGGTATAAAATTTAAGGCCACAAAACGAAAGGAGAAAGAGGTCAGCTTCAAGGTAAGCTAAAGGAGATAGGAGATGGCTCTTCATGCAGCAGGTAGACACTGTGTGGAATGCCCTGCCAGAGACTGTTATTGTTGCAAATAGTTTAGAGGGGTCCAAGAGAAGACCAGACACTTATCTGAAAGAAAAATGTACTGAGGAGGAAAAGGGTCTGAATAAAATGAAAAAAGTCAGCAGCAAGTCTTGCATATGCCTATCCTCAACCATCTGCCAGTGGCTGCTGTTGGCAGAGGACACTGAGGCAGGCGACCTCTGTTCTGAACCAGTGTAGCTCTACTCTCTTGCATCTCTGCCCTTTTGTCCTGGACTCTCACTGGGCGACACAGTATACTCTGGCTTTTTGCTTTTGGATGGGTCAAATGTCCTATTTTTATACATGTTAATGAATAAAAAATTGAATTGACTTCAAAAGCTCATCTTCCCCACTGTGAGGACTGCAGCACAAGCCCAGGAGGGACTTTACCTCATGCTTGAAATGTCTGGCAAACCATTTTGCACAGAGCTGATGATAATGAATCCAGCAGCTCATTTTCCTGAGAAACAGGAGCTTGCCATTCCTGTAGTCCAGTAGGAAACTCACAGATAAAATGTTCAGCCTTGTAAGAGAACCGAACTTCAAAATGAAAGGATTTCTACTTAGAAAATGATGAAGTCTTTTAACTCTTTCACTGTAGGTGTCCATGAAGAGGCATTATGTCATGTGAAGAAGAAATTTCTTGGTAGAAGAATCACCATGCTGCTTCCTCATGGATATGAATAAAGTCTTCACCCACTGAGGAAGCTGGACATGCACAGAGATGCCACACAGATATTCAAGGGTAAATAACACGATTGATAGAGCAGAGTCAGTGCCAGTTTTCCAACTTTCTCTTTGAGGCTGAAAGGGTTGCTATTGGAAAGAAATTAATGACTGAACAGCAGTGAGGCAACTTTCGGCAGGGTTCTGCAATGCAAAATTACTTTGAAAATGTTGGCAGAGCTTCACTTGGATAGCACTGGATCAGGACACATGATATAAAGCATGTCTTACCTTCTCCTTCAAGCTTTGACTGTGCCTGGCCTGACATGGAATTAGTGAGACATTTCTATCTGCTGACTTACATATTGCTGAAACAGTCTTGTTGTAGTTTTTGAAATGTTGTTCACAGTTTTCGCCATTTTCTGCCTTAAATTCAGTGACACTCCTGCAAAAGCATTTGGAACCAAATGGCCATAATATGTTCTGCAGACATACAAAATACCCTGAGGAGATAATTAATGGGAATGAACATAATAAGGCTTTCTGAGGAGAGTGAGATGCAGTATATATTTTATCTTAGCAGATTTTAACTAACTCCCTGACGGTTATGTGGGAAAAGTTTTTCTGTTTAGGTGAAAGTCTAGTTGAATTTCAAAGGACATTCTAATTTTATTCTCTTCCTCTAAGAAGAATGTTGATAGATTTATTCTCTGTCATTTTGGTTTGGGGGTTTTTCAATCTCTCTTGCCCCACCAAGTATCCTCTAGGTGCTGGATAATCTTCACCAGCACTAATGTAGAAAAGAGGGACTAGAGTATTTAGATTCTGAGCAAAGATTAAGATGCCCTTCCTTTCAGGTCTCTGTTTCCACAACACTACTCTTCTCATTTGTAAAGTTAGGCATCACTAAGAACCTGATTCAATTCCCAGTGAAATTAGTGGAATATATCTCCAAATCAAGGATTTCAGGGAAGGTGGAACGGTCAAAATACAGTATCACATCTACCCACAACAGGAGTCCAGCAGTCTTCCCTTTCAGCCCAAGGAAGATGCTAGGAACTCCTAATGATGTTTTGCAAAGACCAAGACCACCCTTTTCAGGGGCGCTGTAGTGTCAGATCAGCTTAGATCAGTACTGAAACAACACCTTCTTTCCAAAGCTTAGCAAGTCTTTAACTCCACCACTAAATCCTCTGAGACATTTAAAAGGCAGCTTCAAAACATTCCTCTTTCCTCCCTTTTTATAGAGGACAATAACACCTGTGCAGGTGTGAGAATGCCACAGGGATCCAGAGCACTTCCCAAAGTTAATGTGGCCATGCAGAAGGCACACTGTGCAGGGTCACTAGATATCCTTGCTTAAGACAACTTGTATATGTCTTTTTAAGCTCATTTATAAGATCGACTGCAGAAAGCTTCAGTATCTACTTTATATCTTGCATTTTTGATCCTTCTTTTCACAGATGTGCCCATAGCCCAATTTCACAAATCAAATCCAAGGAAGTGCAGGACTCCCAGAAGTGTTACCTCTGTGTTTTACCTAATCCTCTACACACAGTGCATCAGATGAGCTCTACTGTCAGTGGCCATCATAATTCAAGCGGTAACTGTGATGGTTTAGGTTCCATGGTTTTAGGTTCACATCCCAAATACTTCTTGCACCACCACACTTTAGGAAATGCTGACAAGAAACAAGAAACAGCAAGTTTCAGTCTTGAACATATGATCTGCCCACTGGATTTCACCAGCTTTTTTTCAGCTTTTTTTATAACTTACATGTTATAAAAGTATACAATTTTTAGTTCAGTCACTGACTTTAAATTCCTGACCCCAGGTCATTTCCAGAGTGAAAATACTGTTCAAAATAAGAGGTATCTGGCTTAGAATCATCCTGAGCAGGCAGCAAGGTGAACACCCAGTGCTGCCCATGCACCTAACAGCCTGCACCAGCATCTCCTGGGCGCACTACAGAACATGATCTGCTTCACCTTGGGCTGACTGGCCTCTTCCCTGTGAGCTTCATCTCTCTAGTTAGGGATCTGAAGAAAGCAGCCCGTGCATGTTAACACGACAATTTCAAATGCCCTTGCCTCGGCCAGTATCGCTCACCTCTGAGGTGAGGCCATGATTACAAAGCACCAAGATCGCCCCCGTGCACTCAAACACAATGAGAGCCAGTAAGACCAGTAAGTCTTACCACTGTAAGGGTGGCAAGAGGACACTTCCTCTAAGAATCACAGGGAAATTCTTCTCCAAGAACCAGGACACCCAGAAGGCTTCCCAGGCCCCTCATGGGGTCTATATCAAGCCCGTAGCTGCTACTTCTTGGGCAGTATCTAGCATCTAAGCACCTTATTCTACAATTCCTCACCATTCCCAGCATGCCTGCTGTTTCCACAGAGGCTGTGTTGAGCCTCAGCTTAAAAGGTGTAAAGATCACAGGACAAGAAAAGAGACTGACCCTCTTGAAAACAGGAGTGAAACAGAAAAAATCCATTCTCTGGTCTGGCCTGTGTATTCTGGGGACTGAGTCTACCCAAGAAAATCCCTCCTTTAACCAGTGGATCACTTTTGCATTACCAAAAAAGTGATACTGTATTCCAAGTCTTATATTCCATAGGATTCTGGGAAGGGCAGCCTCCTTTCGTTCTTCACATACATGACTCACAATATAAGGCAATCCCTGCTGTCAAATAAACCTCAAACTGCAAAACTTACCACGCTGAGATCTTTTCTCAGCATGTTCTTGCCCCTGACGCACTAGCTGGAACACAGAAACTTACAGATAAAAATGAGATGGGAGGAAGGGAAAAAAGTTTTTTAGAATTCTTTCCAGTTATATACTACAGAGAATACATGCAAGCTTTAGTTTTGTGCAATAACTACATCTTAGCAGAAGCAGCACCCTGAGCCCTGCAGCGAGTGTGTTTCATCCAGTTCCAGTTAAAATGCTGGGAGTTTATCACCCACTGAACTCACAGTGCTTCGGGCAAAACCTCTCATGAGGCTGAAAAATAAATCCAGAACATTAATGATATATTGCAAAACTCCTTTACGGATCTTCTTACTTTCATGGCTACCCATGTCTTGGGCTGTGAAGAGCTTCTGCATTTTTTCTGTGATCACCTGTCAGTCAGGTGGATGAAAGACAAAACTTATCAGCATTGTAACATTGAACTTTTGAAGAAAATGAACACATCTGTTCTAGACCATTTAAAAAGTGGATGATGGGATACCTTCTCCTCCTTCTCCCACCACAGTGAGTAACTGCAGCAGTACGACTGGATTACTGGGCTCCAAATTCCTCTGTAACAGCACATCAGCACAGCAGCGCTCATCCTGTTTGTTTGGCCCGCAGCACCAGACAAAGGGTCAAAACCAAAGCTGCAGCACACCCAAAACCACGGGCCCTCTCTGGAAACTTGCATATGGACTTCCAAGCCAATGCCCTGTCGCTGTGACTACATATACACCCTTGTAACTGTAAGACAGTTCTTGGAGATGTGCACAGTTCAAAAAGTCACACTGCAATGCAAACTTCTTT
The DNA here is from genome assembly GCA_013399855.1 of Oxyruncus cristatus. Classification (NCBI taxonomy): domain Eukaryota; kingdom Metazoa; phylum Chordata; class Aves; order Passeriformes; family Cotingidae; genus Oxyruncus; species Oxyruncus cristatus. The sequence continues at coordinate 9,294 of VXAY01006546.1, read as the reverse complement.
TTCTTACCCTCGACGTAACTTTCAGTATGAAGTACACAGCTATTCCTGGAGATTTCATAAGATGTTTTCAGGAGGTGTTTCATTGTCTGACTAAATCCTCTGCCCAGTCGTGGTACTGGAACTAGCAAGGTTCCAATGGGAAAATACAACCCCTTAGAGACCTAGAGCTATGTTTCCAAATTTTCATGTTCCAAGCCACCCAGATGGCTTCACCACTCAATGTGATAGGCAGACCAAGAACTCATTGTTTGGAAATAGTTTACAAAGGTAATTTTTATCTTAGGAATAAACATTAGAAAGTTAATGTTAGACTTGTAGCTTCAAATGTTAACTTTTTCTAGCACTTCACAGTAATTTTGGTATTTTCCATATAATTTTTTCCATTTTTCAGAGCATAGTTACTATACCTCATAATAGTAACTTTGGTATTTTCCATATAATTTTTTCCATTTTTCAGAGCATAGTTACTATACCTCATAATAGTAACTTTGGTATTTTCCATATAATTTTTTCCATTTTTCAGAGCATAGTTACTATATATCAGAATAATAAGCTGATGATTAATTTTACAGGGAGAGGAGGGCAAGGGGCAGGCCCCAGTGGGTCACTTAATCCCATTCCTGAAACCACACTGTGACTCCAGGAGTGATAGTCTCAGACAATACCTCCTCAGCAGCTCTCTAATAAAAGAAACCAGACCATATTCAAAAGCCATTTCAATACATTTCCTTAAATTAGGTTCCACAATAAGTGCTGAATGTGTTTCTAGCCTGTCCTTCTGCAGTACTGGTGCAGGTGGGATTCATCTGCGTCAACAGTCCCCTTCTGCACAAGGAATTTCCCTCTCAGCCCAGGGCAGAACACCTGCAAGTCCCAGCAAGTACACTGCAATCAGTGAAAGCAGCAACCCCTGGGAAGTCTGTCTGTCCTTTCTTACTAGTTAAAGGAGGATACCAGCTTACGTGACGAAAGATGCAGCACTACAGAATTTAATAAAACATCAGGACCGAAGGTGTCAAAGCTAACATGAATGAAGCAAATTATCTTTCCTCAGTCATGCTCCTTCCTTCACTGACCACAAGCTTTTAGCTTATCAGCCCTTCTTCAGTTGTCTGATAACAGAACTCACCAGACTTGAGGTACTGCAGCTTGCCTCGCCATGGTTAAGCTGGAGGTCCTGATAGGCAGTTTGGTGTGTTAATAGCCCAACTCCACCTCTGGAAACAACACAACTGCCTAGCCATGTGCTGCAAGTGCAAGGAGAGAATTTACGCCAATAGTTCAGGACACGTGTAAATTAGAAGCAGGGCTTGTTCCTATTGTAGTTTTATGGCCACTTTGACCAATTAATTTAATGGTCGTATAAAGGACTCCTCTGTCAGCCTCTCAACCCTATCCATTTCACTCCTCCTGACCAAGCTTTATACTTTTTTACTACTTTGGCAGCTGTTGAACACTACAAGTTGCTGACTGAGAAGGAGAGAGAGACGCCAGATCCACACTAACTCCCCCATCCGCTTCCTCCAAGCAAGATGAATGAGAAGCACCTACTGTATTTTCAGGCATGGAATATTTATCACTTGATCAGTGCTATCACAAAGGCAGCCTGAAAGGTTTCCTGCATTTGAAAGTGCAGTACAATCATTTCTAGAGTATAGTAGCAGGTGTTGAATGTCAAAGAAGTGCAAGACTCGGCTCCACACTTGCATCTCAAGGCATCTGCTACCTTCATAAAGCACAGTCACAGCTCTTCAGGTTTCATTTTGCACTGATGCATTGGCATTTCTCCCTTCTTATTGTAAAGATTCATAAGTGTCAGGTTTTTCCTCATAAAAAGGCTGGGGTGATATGGAGGGAAGAATTACACTGGCTCTCTAAATAAACAGTCCAGAAAAACAAGGCAAATGAAATTCTGAGTCCTTGATGAACAGATTAAACCGTGCTCTAAATCTTGCATAGGTGTTTCAGAATCCAGACCTTTCATTCACATCCACAAAGGTCTCCCTGACTTTAAACTTCATTTGAGCAGCTGACAGGAAAGCTCTGGTGTTAGAGAAGCAGGGGGAGGCAGGCTCCGGAATACAAAATTAAAGGACTTACTGTTTTCCCAAATGGCTCAGTCAAGTTCTTTATTGCACATTCACAGTTCCAAACGAAGGCCTGTACAAAAGCAAATGATGAACACGTTCAAGAAGCTGGCCATCAGATTAGTTAGGAAGCTCTGTACAGAATAAAGAAGGATTCAGCTGCAAAATTCAACCCTGCGTCCACGTGCAAGTCTTTCCTAGAGTTCAGTAATGCCCAGTTTCTGGACCTCATACCTGGTGTTTTTATTTGGGCACAACAACAGCTCTGAGGGAAAAAAACAGCAGTTTTCCCTTGGCACAACTATTTCAGACTTGTATTAAAGAGAACAAAGAAGGAAATTATTTTGGTTGACATCTAATGACTTCTTCAGAATACAGGGACTGCTAAAGTAATTGCATTTTATTTTATTGCAGTAGCAAAGGAGGAGTAATGCAAGCAGGGTCAGTAAATATCCATCTCTAGCAAACCTGCCTGGCATATGCAAGTGCTGCATCAGAGAGTATTAATGAGAGTGCAATGTATGAATCAATAGAGACCATTCTGTGGTCTTTGAGCCTCATTTGCAGTGTTAGATCCACTTTAGAAGGGTATCACATATCCTTCTGACAGTAAAAAGTAACCTGAAGAGGAACAAAACAAGGTGGAAGGGTGGTTTCATTATGGCTTACATGTTGCCTGCCACACTAGGAACTCCCCAGCCAAACACTTCATGCACTCCCAAACACACAGGACACCTTACCCTTGCAGTGCTGGGATCCTCAGGATTGCTCTGCAAGGAGGGGAAAAACCACCAGTGAACAAAGCAACAAAAGGAATGCAGAAGGTAGATGCCACGAGCATTCTGATAGCCTTTAAGTGAGACGGGAGCACCTAAATCCTCAGGGAACATCTATCCATAGGCTGCGGATCATGGCACTTGCTCTAGTATCAGCACCAACATGCCCTGTTCACAGCAAAGGCTCTTCCCATGGTTCAACCAGGAGTAAAACTGAAGGGAAAAGTGGAAAACCTCTGCAGACGAGCATCGCAGTGTTCAAAGGGAAGCTCGTTATTCTTATTCAATAAGAAGAACACTGCGAGAATGAAGGGATCTGCTGTTGTATAATACTGATGCCTCACAGCAAACTTCCCACGGCCAACAGTTTTGGTCACAGATCAGACTAGCAGCTAAAAATATACCCAAAAAATTACCTATGAAAATAACCTGGCAAGTAGACTAAACTGTCACAAGAGATAAATTTATTTTCCCTGAACTTTTTGCCTTCTACCATGGAAGGGGCTAACCTACCTACAAAAATATTTTCTGTTCATCTGATACACTGATAGTGCACGTTACACATTGCTGTCTTGTACTCATATCATGGAATTCTGAGCTCCATGCAGATGATAATTAATTTAAATGCAGTGTCAAAACCCTCTCATAGAACAGGGGATCATTAAGATCTCCAGTTAGAAGATGAGACAACTGAGGTGAAGTCACTCATCCACAAGCATAAAAGGAGCCTGCAGTCGAAATGTGAACTGAGCTTATATTTCATGAGTGCCAGTGTTGCCCCCAAAGCCCTCCTTTTTTCCTCCAAACAGGAATATAGTAAAGCTGTTATACCTAATTCAACACTCTAGAAATTCTTTCGGTGAACAGCTTTGCTACAAGCCATAAGAATTATCAGAACTGGGGAAAATTCACAATGGCCCTGTAAATTTGTGCAGAGATGATGATATTGACACTTGGGTCCAAAATGTTTCCAACAGTTTTCCAACAAGCTCATGGGTAGCAGTGCCCTGAGTACTGGCACAAGGCAGGAGAGATTCACCTTTATTCACTTCCCAGAGCACAGAAGGAGGAATCAGAAAACACTCAGACTATTTTTCAGACAACCATATTTGAAAAGCAGTCACGTATCATGCAAGTCATGTTAAACACATGGCCACTATAATAACAATAAACTCGCCATTCCTTTTACTTTACTGGAGTCTCCCAGAATACAGCAATATTCAAATTATTTAAAAGTGACCAGTGAGCAAAATTTCCAAATGGTTTTGACTAAAAAACACTCACCTGCAATTTGTTAGGGAGACTTGAAAAAAATGGCAACTGAAAGCAGCATTACTATGGATCCCATAATTCTGAAATTTTTTGTCCCACCCATCAAGCCATAAAGTAAGACACAGAGCAGGAGAGACAGTTACATAAATCCATTCACAGCACAGTCTGAAGCATGGGAGAAGAATGTCAGCACTTGTCAAGTTAGATGTAACAGACAGGAGAAACTGGTCATGGAAAAAAACAGAAGTGGACAACTGAATTAATATTAACGTGGGGAAAGTGTCCAGTGCTTTTTACCTTGCTGGTCTTTATCACGGTGTAAAAACAGGAGGAAAGGATACACTGGGACTGGCATGGCTCTGACAGCCAGCTATGAGTGCATTTGTTTTAGACCAGGATGAAGAACAAGTAAGCTGGAGTGTGCCCTCAGATCTGCAACCTCCAGTGCACAATCCAAGATACACTTCCCATCCCCATCAAGGAGCTCAGGCCTCGCACCCTGAGACATCTACCACAGCACAAATAAAGACACCAAATGCAATCCAAATGGTTGGTTTCCTTCTGATTTAGTGAAGCATTCCACGAAACTTGCCTGTACAGTTTACTCTGTTCCGTAGTAAGTTTCTTTTTGCTAATGATTTAACCTTTAGATGACAGTAAAAATCTTCCTGAGTACATATGATGCAGACAGCCAGTCCCTCTCCACCCTCCAAACGCTCGAGACTGACACAGTCGTGGCTCCCTGTCTGTCATGAGACAGACTGTACTAATGACAGTGGCTAACAAACAAAGCACACAGCCTCCAACTCCACAGCTTCAGCCTGCCCAGAGCTCTCATATACAGATAACTTACGTCTTTAGGCTTGTAATGGAAACCTGGAGATCAGGTGCCTCGTGTTCACGCTCCCTTACGCCGGTGTAAATCAGAGTCAAGCAAATCGAGCCCCAGCTGCACAAGCAGCAATACTACTTCCTCCCTGTCCTACCTAACAAAGCTGGTTACCAGCTGTGAAGCACTAAACATGCACATATTTATCAGGTTGTTGATATGTGCATGTTTAGTGCTTCACAGCTGGTAAGCACTGGAGAATTGGTATCTGGATTTTCTGCGCTGCACTTGAATGTCTTTCGAAGTCCTCCCTCCTCGATTTTAGGTTTTCACAAGGGCTAATTCCTGATGACCCAGGCTGTTTTCTAGCTTAACGTGTCAAATTAGAGAATGTCAATTTTGCCTTGGTTACCCTTTGAAAAGTCATATTACACCTCTGTTTTCCATACTGCATTGATTGTTTGTAAGCTAGTATCTGGCACAGAGGCTGATTGTTGCAGCTGGATGCTTTCCTAAATGAAGCAAGGATTTTGTCCACAACTCAGGCAAGATAAAAACAGGTTTTTTAAGGAACAGCAGTTTGTGTTTGCTTGTCCACAGAAATGAAGATACTCAGCACCAAATAAAGTAATTAAAATACATTGTAATATATGGGGTTTGGTAGCTCTTTTAAAAAACAGTGTATCCATACGTGAACCATAAAATCAATTAAGAGAGTATAAATAGAATCCAGAAACATAAAAGCTTATCCATACACAGTTCAGGACACATAGTCAAGTCTTCTGCATTTTGAGATGGGGAATTTAGGTACTAAATGGTAGGTGTCAGTCAAGAAATGACATCCTGCAAGGTCATTTTAGGTGAACAATTTTGCCAGAGAATGCTCTCACATGAAGGCAGCAAGCAGGTACTATGTGCTCGGCCTCTGAATTCAAAGTGATAAGACCTTTAAAGGAGTTCCTTCAGCCCTGTGAAACGGCTCAAATTAATTAATGTTTCAACTTGCTTCTAGTGCATGATCAGACGCATGCAGTGAGGAGTGGATTAAATGAGAAAAATGCAAAGGACTAATTATGTTTACAACACTGTGCTGAAGAACAGCAAGAGAAAAGATTATCTAAGCACCAGAATCATCTGAGAGACCAGTATTTTTTTTCTGTCTTATTAACAGAAAACTCAAATACTGTGATTTTTCAAGTGGTACAAATCAGCTACATAATTCTTCTCAGACAGCCTCTCGTCCATTAAAAAATGGATAGCTGAAAGCTAAGAGAATTAAAATTTGTTGGGAAAGAACTTACTTATCACTAGGACAGTATATCCCAAATACCAATGTTCAACCTGTTCCAGAAAACTAAAGTGATATTTTTATCCCCATAAGCAAGATAGGGCACAAACCCCAAAAGACCACTTGGCCCAGGTCGCCCAGCAAGGAGTTCATCATAGCTAGTGAAACAAAGTCCTCCATCTCCAAGTCCTGTGCTTCTTTGTAAGGGAGTTTGATTCCTTTCCATGCATTACTGAATTAAAGAGAAAAAAAAATAATTTAAAAAGAGCAGGGAGAATACAAGACACAAATCAAACCAAATCCATAGGAAAAAAAAAAATCTAAATGGTTTTTTGTTGTTAAAAAGACACAGCACCTATACTTGCAGCTCCCTGGAGTCTCTGTCCTGGAAGCAACCACAAGCAGCTCCCACCACTTGGGTTGTGTTGAAATAGCTCATGGAAGGCACTCACTCCTGTCTCAAAGCTCACAACTAGCAGCTCACTTTCACCTTCTTCCAGCTGCCCATCCCGCAACACACTTCAAGCTGCACTCCTTGCCTTGAAATCTTATTTCCTCTGTTTTCCATGACTGTCTTCTCTGGGTTTACCTTTACACGACCCCCCGAGCACCTCTGATGCAGCCATCAGCTCCGCCACACTCCTTCTCCTTTCCACAGGACTGGGCCCTGTAGTCCTGCAGCTGAAATATGTGTGTGTGAAACACGATCAGACTGCTGAACTGTTCAGATTTCTTTGCAGTTTTCGGCAATTTCTGCACTACCCACTGTACTGGACAAGAAAACTGCATGTTCTGCTTATATCTTCCCTGAGCAGCCATCATGACATCAGCTCCCGTAAATCCATTAGCAAGCTTGTCAACATTGTTGTGCAGGTGCAACTACACAGTTATAGCCAATGTACCAGTATGAAACAGAAATTAAAATTTATCAGCCTTTCCACCAGCAGCACCTCACTCAGGAATAAAGTTTTACAATGGCAGTTGTATGAGCATCACTAAAAGCATCTCTCTCGTGACCTTGAGATTTTATCACAAGACAGCAAAACAAACCTTTGAAAAATCTCCGGGGAAAAAGTTCAGAATAAATTTATTTCTGGGGTGGGGGTCTCCATGAATAATGCACTAAAAAATCCAGACACATACCCCCTCCACTAATACCAGCTTAATCTTCAGTGAATTCTTTGGCTGAAGCAGAACTTCTTTTTCTTATTAATAAAGGTTTATTTTTATTGCAGCATATTCTCCAGCCTCCAGACCACATCCAGGACACTATAAAAACACGTAAGAGCACCCTTGACAAACATGTTCTGTGAGATGGTCTCTCTCTGCCCTGAGGCATGACTAAGCTAAATAGTGTGGAAGGACAGCATTAACTCTGAGCAATAAGGGTCTGGATTCTCCTGTTTATTTCTATAGAAATTTCATATGAAATAATTCATTTGGGGTCATGTAGAAAGCCAGAAGCAGAAGTGGAAACAGAACTCAGAATTAGTTCTCAGCTCGTTTTTCTAATCTCCCTTCCCTTTACAGCCATCTTTTAATACTCAAATTATACTTACCAAGAACATGTGGAAAGAACATGCCATAATAATGTGCATCTTTCCCTTCATTAAACAGAAGGAAAACAAGACACTGAATAGATTCCATAATTTGCAAAACTTTACAAATGCAAGATTTCCTTAGCTCTTCCCAGACATCCTCATGGAGTCCTGTGGATGTTTTCCACAGAGGTCTCTGCAGGAGATGCTCTGTGGAGCACTGCTGGTTCTCCATCCTGTGTGGTGGCCACTGTCCTTGGTCACACCGTGCCAGTCCACGCTCACTGTTTGTCAGTGCTGCTGGGGCTACATAGCACTGGAAGACATCCTGGTGCTCTGTGCCCCCTTCCCTGGGGCATTCTCTCAGCATTTGAAATAAAACAGTATCATTTTTCTGCCTACCCTTCGCGCCGTTTTTATTCTTGAATGGACAAGATCAGGACTCCACTATTCCCACTTGCCTCCTAGATAAGTTTTGCTTAGACCTGAGCGTATGTGGTTGGTTTAGCATTTCTGGGATAGTCTGATCACCTTGCTCTGTAGGGACACTTATTTAAGGTCCCTTTTCCTCTCCCTGAAACTTCTCCAGTATTGCAAGCCCATCAGTGGCAATCCCGGAGGTCCTGGCTCTCTGAAGAAGATAGCTGTCCTCTTCATCAGCTAAAACCACAGAAACCCTACCTTGTATGCACACAGTCTTGTTTCCTTCAGGGACACAAAAATCACAGAATGGCTGAAAGGAACCACAGTGGGTCACCTGGTACAATCTCCCTGCTCAAGCAGGGCTATCCAGAATTGCACCTGTGGGAACAAGCCGAGCCAGCTGCATCTGTGGTCCAGTTAATTGGAATCAAAAAGGAGCATTTTGGCCTTGACCACGTTTGGACAAAGAGACTGCCGTGTTCTCAAAGTGGAAAACCACTTGATAGTCTGCATGGTTTACCGTGACCGAAAACAGTCACAGAAGGATAGTGTGATTGTGTGAAGTCAAAACATTAGGTCAGCAAAAATCTTGGGAATCCTGGTTAACTGCATGGCAACACCAGGTGCTGTTTACCAAATAATGCTAATAAAAAGGAAATGCAGAGAGAGATCTGCAGAGAAATCCCAAAAAGCAGACAGTGTGTGTGCACTCCCATTCATTCATCACTGATAGCATCTAGATAGTTCTTGAACATCCCCAGTGAGGGAGACTCCACAGCCTCTCCAGGCAATCTGTTCCAGTGTTCTCGCCCGCAAAGTAAAGAAGTTCTTCCCCATATTCAGGTGGAACTTCCTGTTCATCAGCTTCTGCCCACGGTCTCTTGTGCTATTGGTTAGCACCACCAAGAAGAGCCTGGATCCATCCTCTTGACACCCTCCCTTCAGATACTTACAGACATCAATGAGGTCCCCTCTCAGTTCAGTCTTCTCAAGACTGAACAGGCCCAGCTCTCTCAGCCTTTCCTCATGAAAGAGATATCCCAGTCCCTTAAACATCTTTTGCTGGAGACAAGAGAAACAC
>VXAY01006545.1:177635-198112 GCA_013399855.1 Oxyruncus cristatus | reverse complement strand
CATGACATGACATGACATGACATACGTCTTTATAATAATTAATATAGTCAACAGCATCAGTTTGGAAGTGATTTTTTCACTTCTTGCAAAAAATTACAAGTAGATTTGTGTTCACATTCCTTTAGAATATAAAAACTGCTCATGAATTAAGAAATGATAGGGTATTTTTCCTATTGAGGTTTGTCCTAGAAATTCAGAAAATCCAGATTCTGAAAACATAGCAAATCACTGAGAACTGACAGAAAAACTGGATGTTCTATCATAACTACAGCTATAGAATATTGTGTCTGTATATCCACAGGAAGAGCTAATCTATAAGAATTGCTTTCTTTTTATCCCAAGCGCCTGTGATTTTATCACAGCATTTCTTGACTGAATGATTCTGATTCATAGACCTGGATTTTTCTGGTCACAAACACCTGTAAGAACAAATATTTAATTAATATGCGGCATACACATCTGAATGCATATGTATAATTTTTTAATATGATCAGCCCATCTTAATTACATAATACAATATATGATTATTGTAATAAATTATGCATTATGTTACACATAGGTGTAATGACTGTAATTTATATGTGGCTAACACATTGTACTGAGCAAGGAAATAAAACTGCTCTACTTTGTGCACATTTACTGCTCTACTTTGTGACATATTTAGTACAGCTGCACATGTGGTGTTTACTCAAAGGAGCCAGTAAATTCCTATACCCTTAATATTCATATCAAGAAAATGTGAGGCTTTAGCTGTAGTGAAAGAAACCTTCTGTTTATGCACAGGCAAGCAACTCTCACGCGCTGCTTTGCTCCTGTGTCTCAGAGTGAGCCTGGGGAGAACAGCTTTCAAAAGGAGTGTGTCCATCTGCTGTAACCTGTTTGATTTCTCAGAGATCTTTCCTTTTTCTGCCATGGACTACACTGTGACAGAGACCTGGGAAGGCGGGAGTAGTCAAATCTTTCAAAATATTTTTTTTAAATTTACAGATTTACTGAACATGAAGAAATGATTGACAGTTCTTTACTCACCTCTGTACTTTTTGAATTTGTAAATATGCAGTGCAAGGTGAAGTACTAGCTTGGAAGGTTCTGCTTAAATCTGAATACATTTTGTGTTGTTTTCTTCATTTTGTCTCATGTGGGGGAAGAGTTTTGTGGCACGATTGTCCTCTGGTGTTCAAAACTCACCAAAATAAAGAAAGCAAATGGTCTTTCTCTCCACCTCTTGCTGCTCCTGGCTGTACATCCATGCAAATTCCTCTTCCCGATCCTGGCTCTCTACTTCCATGCTGTAAGCCAAAAGTTCTTGCTTGCACAGCAGAAATGGATGTAATAACCCTTTGCCAGTTTAGTGACCTCACAGAAGTGTGATGTGTGTGAGAACTGATGAAAGACCACGGACAGATTTGTACTGATGGAAAACCTCATTTCTAGGCTTTGGCTTCACAGCAATTGAAACCAAACTTGGTGCTGACTGTCATGGTCTTGTCTATCCGCTGCCCCTGGCTGTGGGTTCCTGTCCTTACATTCTACCTTAGTCTGATCTTGCTCTGAGTCTTCAGTTGCTTAAGTCTTTGAGAAACTACACCTTTTTGCTGGAACAGTTTTTTCTGCTGGCTTAGTACAACCCCCGTTCCTAAATATCAGTGGGGTTGCCAGTTTACATGGTGGTAGTGGACAGGAAAATTTTGGAGGCAATAGGCAGGAACAGTGCTCCAGCTTGGTTTGTCCCAGGGTACTGGCCCTGCTTACAGGATGTGTGCTCATTAAACTATATGAGTATTTTTGCTATTATTTTCCTTTCTCAAAAATAAAAGGTGTACTGAAAGCACACAGCCATTTTCTTTTCAGTACATGAATTCATGTACTCTTTCAGTACATTAATTCCCTGCAAGTGTTTCCTCTGCCAGCCCAGAATTTATTTAGAAGAAAGTTTTGTAAAATGAATTTAGCTTGTCCTCTTATTTTAATGAAACTATAAGTTTACCAGGATTCTGAATATCTACTTCTTAGAGTTGAACCAGATGTTTTATAAAAGTCTGTATGCTATTTCTGTTTAACAGATAAAAAAAATGAGGAGTCACTAGAGACAAGCTCTCTCCCAGAGCCAACCTGTGCACAAGATAATAGAAGTCACTAGAGGTACCTGTAACTCTCACTGATGAGGGCCAGCAGTGGCCCTAGTACCCTTCTCCTGTATTGCAAATGTATTTTGGGAAATACTCTTCTGCTGACAGGAAATCAGACTGAAGAGTTCTACTTTGGTTGATAGTTTAAACATCAGATACAAGTGTAAAAAAAAAAAATCGTCCAAATTTATTACTGTGGAAATACCCCAAGTAAGAACAAATATAGATTTTTATTCCAACAATTAATCACTGGTACATTTTCTATGTTATGATTAAAGTGACTAATTTGTTCTCAGGTTCAGTCTTTGCACCATGGGATTTCAGATAGAGCATATTTTGTGACTTTCTCTGTCACCCTTTGCTTTTCTGTTAAGAAATAGTAAACTTTCAAGATCTAAAATTTCACCTAAAAGGATGGCTTTCTAGTTTCTAGTTTTATAACATGTAAGGAATTGTTTAGAAATCAGAACTCTTCTTAACTGCAGAAGCAAAAAAAAAAAAAAAAAGGAAAGTAAGTACCGACAGTAATTTCTATATTGTGGAGAGCATCATGCAGCCCTCTCAGGAGGTCCTGTTAGTGTTGAGGGCCAAAGAATGTAGGAACATATAAATATTGGAATGATAAATCAGTCTTACTCTAGACAAACATTCACATTAGTTCTGCACAAGATGTTTGTTCAAATTAGTTTTACTGAAATGCCCAACATCATTATGTAGGCACTCCCAAACCTGTTTAAGTCTGGTTTATATTCAACAGTGTAATGAACTTGCAACTGAGACAACCACAACCACACTTTTCAAATATTTTCATTTGAGTGACTGCAGGCCCTGCTTATGCTACATTCAAACTATGAGTTGGTTGCATGAACCCTGGGGCAGACATTGTCTACAAAGGGAACTGTATTTCTCACATAACCATGTAATGCCATGCACCAACAGCCTTGATCTCATACTTCCAGCCTTTGACTCCTGCTCCAAAGGCACTGCTCTAACATATTCTGCATTCAAAGTATTTTTCTGTTTCTCCTGTTTTCCTGCTTCGTGCAGATGTGTCAGATAGGAATTTTAATAGTCAGAGGAAGCTGGTGAGGTTTGGGTTGGCAGATAGAGGAATCAGACCAAAAGGAGTGCAAAAAACAAGCAGCTAACAGATGTTACGATCTATGAAGCAGTTTCCTCACTCTATCTGGACATGTCCTAGAAATTGTGGGAACATTTGGGATCTTCAGAGAACTAGGAACACCTCTTCAGGGTGCTTGCTAGAGTCCAGAGATATTTGCTGGTAGCAAACTCCAGCCATTTCTAATCACTTTTGCCAGCCATTCCTTATGAACTGACTGCAATGTCTAGAGAGGAGAAGGTCACTGCCTACAGCCGTGTGGGACTCATTATGGGGTGCTGGGCAGATTGCAGAGCAAACTGAGTGCTAACTAATCAGTCTTGGGATTGATTAAGGGAAGAACTAAAGGTGGAGATAGATGGGGCAATCACGACAGTTTGGGGAGGAACAACCATGGAAAAATAGATGACTGAGGGAGAAAAAGGGACTGGTATTTGTAAACAGGTGTCTGGTCAGGCTGTTTTTCTGGCCATTTGCTGCATTAAGGGGTTCTCTAGTCTGTGTGGATGTGTGTGTATGGAGTTTAAGTGGCAGGAATTGGACTGGTCACCATTAAGTCTGACCTGGATACTGGAGAGACCAGGGGATGGGTGAGTTGGCTACTGGAGTGAGCAGAAGGTTCAGGCCAGTTACTGCAGAAGCAAAAGTGGCTGGGGGTTGGTTGTTGGCAGGGCTATAGGACTGGACCAGCTATCAGACAGAATTGCTTGCGCGTGTGTGTCCCTGTGTGTGACAACTGGAAGACCAGAGGATCAGTGGGACAGCAGCTGGACAGGCTGCCTGTTAGGATGGGCTTCCATCCTAATCAGTCACGGGAAGTAAAAGGACGGTGCTCTCTGTGTTTGTGAGTGCTGTTTTCTCTGTGTGTGGGTCTGTGTGGCCTTGTGGGCCTCTTGGGAATACATGCTCAGTCTTGCTACTGGCAGGACCTGAGGAAATGGCTCTTGCCTCTCTCAGGCTACTGGATTTGACAACCCCTGATAGACATTCATTATATTAAAACCCAGAATAGTCACAATGTAAAGGACATTTTTTTTTTTTCCAGTCATTGTAAGGGAATAGATAGGATTCTGGACTTCAGGACTCAAGTTAGTATTTTAAAAAAAAAATGGTAAGATAAAGATTGCTTAATGTAAAATGTTCTCTTTCTAGAGTTGCATAAAATCAAAGCTCAATTAAACTATTTTTGAAGTAAGAAGAAGTAATGATTCCTGTGTTTTTCTCCAGAAGAATTTCACCAAAATAGACATTTTCCTAAAATATCCTAACATATGCATTTTTTGTAAAGCTTTGACACATTTTCAGCTAACCCTAATGGAGATGGAATAGTGATAAAATAGCATAGGCTTTTTGGAGTCTGTGTCACAGAGCACAGGGTGCTGCTCTGTGAGGGAAGGTGAGCCAGGAGCTGAGAGTGATGGCAGCTTGGGTGGAGAGAGACCTTGCTGTCCAAGGCCCTGTTCCACAGCACCTGGGCTGGACAGGCAAAGCAGGGTGCAAGTAACAAGGTCTGCTGGCAATTCCAGCCAAGGCAAAGCAATCCCTCAGATCCAGGTGCCAATGAGGGAATCCAGTCAGAAACAAACGGAGTCGGGGCTGGAGATAAGGCTTCAGTATAGGTCCAGAGTCCATCCAGGAGACAAGCTAACTGCAACACAGGTCCAAAGCCCCTCCAGGAAATGGGAACAGAGATGGGAGCACAGATAGTTGTACTTGCAACACACCCCAGAGACTGAAATCCCTAGCCTGATCTTTGATAAAGTTCTTGAGTGAAAGTCCCTAATGAAGCTGCTTAGAGCAATTAATGCCTATTGGTTCACTCAGGGCCTTGACAGTCTGCTGCGTTTTGCATCAAAGCAAAGGGAAGGTTTTAAATTAAAAGAACAACTTGAATGCTAAAGAACTCAGCAATACTGCCTTCTCCTCTGTATTCATATCATGAGAAACTGCCTCAGCAATAGGCCAGCTTCAATGTTATGCAGCAAATTTAGAGGTGAGTAGACACTAATCATCCCTCTTTGTCTAGACATACTCATGTGGTGGGTAAAAATCATTTATCTGAGAATCTAATGCTTTAGACTATTTAAAAATAAAAATTCTGATAAAGCCCATTTATATACATTTGTTACTAAATGTAAACCTTGTCCATGTCATTAAGTTTATTACTAATGCTCCATCTCTCTTATTTTCTTATACAACTATTTGGTTTGGTTCGACTCAGTAAATAAGACCCGCTACCACTATCAGAAACGATAAGACAAAAGCAGAGATCATGGCTTGTATTTTAATCACCTAAATATTGCATTTACTTCTACATAGTGATACTATTGTCTAGCAGTTCTTTCATGTATTTAACTTGATTTCTCACCATTTTGTATTTTCATTGTCACATCAGAGGAATGAGCAATTTAAGGGCACACTAACAAAGGGACAAAAAATCCCTGAGAAAATGTTACGAGGAAGGGAAGTTCATCTAAAACAGCTGCCAAGAATGAGGCAAATGAACATCTGCACCGGATTATAATGCTTCAGGACAGCTAAAATGAGTCTGTGCTAAAAGAACCTTCTGTTAATCTTACTTGTTTTTTCCATTTTTCCTTTGTTTACTCCTTCTTGGAGCCAAGGAAACACCAGGTTTTTTATTAGTGCAAGCAAGTGCTTGTAAAATTTTTACTTTTTTATATATGCTAACATCAGGGCTAGTAACAACAACAAAACAATGCAAAACTTCAGAAGTTTTTTGACAAGTCACCTCTGTAAATACAAACTTTGCTTGAAACAATCTCTGTACTCTGCAGCAGCAGCTGCTCTAGCCAGGAACTGGCTTATTCAGTGCCCTCTCTCCTGCTATTTGTAGCACTTGTAGAGGAAAAAAGAGAAAATTCTTCAGTAACAGAGCAGAAGTTCTGTGATCAGCACATAGCCTTGATCTGTGGAAGGACTTCACAAACCTGCACAGGCTCTCTATAATTGCATATTGGTCACACTTTACTAAATGCACTCAGTTTTAAATTAAAAATGTACGTTTTTTCTGCTTCTTGCAAGATGACCCATGTGCCAAAAATCCAGCCAATATTTTTTTTTTTTTTACTGGTGTATTACCAGCTGTGAAAATTTTCTCAAAGTAAACCCTTGACTACTCTTGTAAGTTATCACTAATAGTCTGGGCATTTCCCACACTGCTGTCATTGCCACCACAGGTGTGACTGGTTGATACATACTGCTCCAATTTTTGGGGCAATACTCTAGAAAAGAGTAGAAGCTGGGCATGCAGAACAGGGAAGAATGAAAGTCTGGAAAACTAGCATTTTGTTGCCCTAGTTAGCAAATATGATTGTTGAGTATGTCATCTGGTTTTTGTTGTTTGTCTTGTTTTGTTCTCATCCAAGAAGCACAATTTCAAATAACTGCCATGCTTCATTTTTGGAAAATCCAAAATCTAAGAGCTGTTACTCCTCATTTCTCTTACAATGAACATTCAGAAATTTTTCTTTAGCTTTTTTTTTGGAAAATACATCCTACTAGTTTTGTTTGATTGATTTTTACATATATCACTTTAAACCGCTGTTTAATTTTTAAAAAGGTTGAGATTACTTTCAATCTTGGAAGAGAAAGAGAAATACCTCTTATCTCTCTATTGCTGTACAGTGCTATGACTCATGCATGATCCTGACTGATGTAAAAGTAACATGTGCAAAAACATATTTTTCCTTCTTTGGCTTACTGTTAGCAAAGCATACAATCTGAAGGTTTTTCCTTTCCTTTTGTTGGTGTTTTTGTGTTACCAGGACATCAAAGAAGTGGGTTTTACACAGTCATTATGGAAGATCGGAGGTTTGTGGCTGCTCCAGCTGAGCAAGGTAGTTAGAAGAAAACCCTGAAACCCAAGTAGAAGGTCTATACATACCCTTCAAGGATGGTAAAAACAGAATTGTTGTCAGGAGGTTTGGCTAAGCAACAGTATGAAAAGATTAGCTTATCCTTACAGGTAAGGAATATTTGATGTCTTGAGGAATGACTGACATTGTTAATATATTAGCACCCAGTTTATACCACAGTAGCAGGTATCCCAGTACCACAGAGGGCATCACACCGTCAAGTGTAACTCTGTACCTTGGGCTTGTTTTAAACACAAGGGGAACCCTGAGGCATGTTAATTTAAAACTGATAAAAAGAAAACACTGAAAGGGAATGACAATGGATTTTTTTTTTCCCATTTGAGAGCTGACTAGATTTCTAGAAGAATGCTGGGATGTTCTCTGTGTGTGCTGAAGAGAAATGGTTGTTGAACCACTCAGCATTCACAGCATTGGCTCATGTCCTTAAACGGTTTATATTTGCTCAGTTTTGTTTGATTAGCTGCTAAAATTTTCTGCCCAAGTTGTTTTCCTTAGGTTCTGTTATATGGAAAGCTTAAAATAATTCAACAGTGTCTGATAAAAATGATTTAAAGGAATGAAATGACATTGAAACTGGCTTTGCATCTTATAAGAACATGGAGAGACAGGCAGGGACTTGCAGCTGGAACAAAAGCATACTTTTAATCAAGTGAGTGATGGAGTGGGTAAGGGGAGTGAAACTCAGGACTGTGGGAGATTGCTACATTGTCCTCACTATTCAGCTGGTTTCTGAAGCAATGAAATGTGATCACAGGTTATTCAGAAGAGAGTCAGTATTCAGGTAATCAGTGTTCAGGTATTACAAGACTGTACATCAAATAGGGATAGAACAGATGGTGAATTAGCACTTCCTAATTTGTGCATTAAGGAAGAAAGAAAATAATGATTTTGTAGATAAAGGCCATCATAAATAGACCCAAAGAGCCAGATGGAGAATACTGGCACAGCATTAATTAATTTACTATTTCTAAGTAATTTTTTGGAGTTTACTTTTTAGGAAGCAAACAATGCATCTGGCAGAAAGAATTTGTATCATCAAAATGTAAACTAAGCTTTTACAGTTTTTTTTAACCCATGAACAAAGTGAAGCTCATTGCATCTCAGGAGCAAAGGGAGAAAAACCTAACCCTAACCCTAACCCTAACCCTAACCCTAACCCTTTAAGCTGATTTGCTAACAACAACCACAGCAATTACAGGTAGTGGGAGTCTTCATGGACGGGCAAAACAATTTAGACAGTCTTGGCTAGTGTCAACAAAAATAAACAGAGTAGAGCTGTCAAAGATAGGAATTTCCTAACCCCAGAGTGGTTGTCATGGCTTGTGTGGGAAGGAGATTCTCCCTCCCACTGGGCTACTGTTCCTACTGGCATGAAGGCAGCAGAACCGAACTCTGTGTCTCTTCTGAATGTAGGTGGGACCATCAGTGTACCAGTGTTGCTCAGAGTAGCTGCTGCAGCGCAGCAGAACACGCAGAAGGTGTGGTGGGAAAGAGCATCTGCAGTTGTTCAGTTCGAGGATGTATGGTGTAAATCTCTAGGAAATCAGGAAACATACCCTGCATCTCCCTGAAGACAGAAGCAACTACCTCTAAGTATAAGCCTTGTCTTGATCTATGTGAATTATTATAGCAGTGTTGAACACTCCTTGCTGCTGTGTCAGAAGTCATGTGTTTTTCTTGTGGAAGAAGGTCTCTTTTTTCTTTTGAGTCGTTTTGTGCAAAGCACTATTGGGTGTGTTTGTGCGCCAAACACCTCGTCCGAAAATAAAAACAATGAAAAAAAAAGTCAGACTTAAAACATGTGAATCATGTTTTTGCTCAAAGCTCATTTTGCCCACATGATATTTTTAAGATGTATAACTAACTGTTTTTTCAATTTTGGTAACAGAGTCAAGCACATGGGTAATGTGTTTATTTCTGTCTCATAACTGGGGGTGGTAGCTATCCTATAACAGCCACACTCAGCGTAAACACACTTTCTGTCCTGCTGGCATTGTGTGTTTCCTTTTTGTGGTTCTTCAATGCCAGCTTTTCTTTCCCCTGCTCCCTTAATTAGAAGTCTCTCTACCTGTGGGCAGATTTCAGTTTTAACCTCTGCTGCCTTCTCCTGAACGGGCATTCCAGAGGTCTTGCCAAGAAGATGATCAGAAGAAGAAAAATCACAATTTGTAATGGGAGGATAGGAAATATAGAAGGCAGTATTTACTGTATTTAAAAATGAGAGGGAAAACTGTTCACAAAATTGCATGAAAATAGTCTGCCATTTGGAAAGCATTTTCTAAAAATACACAGATGAAGTAGAAACGGACATACTTGGGTAAGAGCAAAGGATGCATTTATCTGCTAAAATCTGATGCCTAACTAAAGTGGCCATATACTGTCCTTAGTTTTGAAGTTCTTTGACAGATGACTATCTCAAAGAAAATTTTTCTTGAAGAAAAAAATTCCATTCTGTAAACTGAAAAGTGAAACTTAAGACATAAAAATTGGCATTTTTATTTAAAACGGCTTTTACTTTGAAAGCTTTTATTTTTTTAATATCCCTTTGGTCTTAAGAATAGATGGTATGGACTTTACAATTTTTTTTTAAACCATTTACCAACAGAATGTTTTAAAGATTATTTGAAAATGCTTTGATTTTTTTCTGCTTTTGAGTATAATTAGTTTTCCTAATCATTACAAATTTCTTCTGGTTTTGATAGTTGGATACCTTAATCTTTTCTAAGTAGTATAATGGCAGCTGAGCTATTGGATAAAGGAGAATTGGAGATGGAAGAGAAATATTTCTAAAGAGATCTTTGTGACACTGCTGTTCTGTGTTGGCAAATAAAACACCTACCTGTAACACAGAGCCTTGTCACTTTGGAAATGAAGTTTGGTCTTCATCAGAAATATATTTTATACACACAAATATGAATAGATCATCCTGCCAGCAAATGTAGCCCTCATATTGACGGTCATCATATACAGTGGCCTTGACTGACATTTTTCCACTGACAGCTGGTGAGAACTGC
Organism: Oxyruncus cristatus; assembly: GCA_013399855.1. Classification (NCBI taxonomy): domain Eukaryota; kingdom Metazoa; phylum Chordata; class Aves; order Passeriformes; family Cotingidae; genus Oxyruncus; species Oxyruncus cristatus. The sequence continues at coordinate 187,950 of VXAY01006545.1, read as the reverse complement.
ACCTGTTAAACTTCATGAGATCAGGAACTTCTGTTCTGACACCTCTAGTATTTGGACATTTCGTCTTAATATGTGATTTCTTTTTTTCTCTGAACACACCTTAGTTTTAATTTATATCTTAGTTACACTTAATATCTTATTTTATGTCCTAGATTCTGTTCAAATTTTTTTAAATGTCCTAAATTCAAAGCAAATGTATATTAGGTTAGAGGAAGAATAAACAATCAGCTTGAATATAGTATTCCTTCCAGTAAAGGACTCCGTTTGAGAACTTGCTGGAAGACCTCATCCCCATGGCCAACACCAGAGTGGAACCACCAAGACTTGGATCCAGAAGAACAGTGGAAGGGTGAGTATAACGTCAGAAAAGGGTTCGAAGCTAAGACATTTGTGTGTGTGTTAAATTTTAATGGTAGTATTGCTATTACTACATCTTTTCCGGTACATGACTACTCTAGCTACTTTATTTTTCATTCTTTTTCTGCATTAATTAGGTGAAGACTAATGATGACCCTTGAATTAGACTGTGAAAGATTCCATTATATTAACAATCCCAGAGGCACAGATGGCTGAGTTGGGAAGGAATCTGGGAATTGGTCTGGTCTAACCCAGAGGAGTAGGTTAGAGTAAGCTGCTAGGCACTATGCCTGTCTGGATGGTTTCTGAATTTCTCCAAGGATGGAGACTCAGCAACCTTCCTTACCAACCTGTGACAGCGCTTAATCATGTCACAAATGTTTCCTGATGGTCAGAGGGAACCTCCTGTGCTTCATTTTGTGCCCATTGCCTCTGCTCTTTTCACTGGGCCCCACTGAGAAGAGCCTGGCTCCCTCTTCTTTGCACCTTCCCTTCAGATGTTCACTTACACAGTGACAGTTCCCCGTCTGAGCCTTCTCTTCTCCAGGTTGAACAGTCACAGATCTCTCAGCCTTCCCTCACAAGAGAGATGCTCCAGTCCCTTCAACGTCTTTGTAGCTCTTCATTACACTTTCTCCGTTATGCTCATCTCACTTTTGTATGGGGAGCCCAGAACTGGACACAGTACTCCATGTGTGACCTCACCAGGGCTGAGCAGAGGGGAACAATCACCTCCATCAAATTGCTGGCAACAGGAACGGTCTGCAGGCCATCCCACCATGTCTCCATGACTACAACAAGATTACAACAAGCCCTGCAGCTGCACACAGATCTCTAAATCATCATGCTTATTCCTTATGCTATGTACATGCACTTCAGAGAGTCACCCTAGAATCCCGAGAAACCCAAGGGCCTGTATTTTTCCAATGTTGCCCTGGTTACACACAAATTCTGGAGGTGTCCCTTGTTTTGCTGATTTTGTGTGTCCTTTCTGACGCATCACCTCATGCCCTTTGCTTATCAGCCTTATCCATCTCACTCCCACTGCTGGTCCCTTCCTTGTAACTCCTGTTTTGAATCACTTCTTCCCAGGTCAGCTGTCTGGTGGCAAAGAAGCCCTGTTTATTGAGGTGGATCCCATTTGTCCTAAAATTTTAGGGTTTATGTATTGCATTTTAAGAGATGTGGAGTCATTTTGCCCATAAACAAGATTCTAAGTGTAGCAACCAGATCTGGGAAAAAATGTTGCTCTGTTCTTTGCTACCATGCACATGGTATAAATACCACATCTCGTCCTGATCACTGTCTTGGTTTAAATGTATATTTAGAACAAGTACGTTGGGTAAAATCCTCACACTGTAGGCATCCAAAAACCTTTTTCAATGAGGCCAGATTTTTAACCTTTAGGTGAGTGAAGTACTTGTATTCCTTTTAACTATGAAGGTGGATTATCAGTCATAGAATCATAGAATGGTTTTGGTTGGAAGAGACCTTAAAGATCATCTCTTTCCAACCCCCTGCCAGGGACAGGGACACCTTTCACTAGATCAGGGTGCTCAAAGCCCTATCCAATCTGGCCTTAAACACTTCCAGGGATGGGGCATCCACAACTTCTCTGGGCAACCTGTGCCAGTGCCTCACCACCCTCACAGTAAAGGATTTCTTCCCAATATCCAATCTAAACCTACCGTCTTTTAGTTTAAAGCTATTCCCCCTTGTCATGTCACTACATGTCCTTGTAAAAAGTCTCTCTTCAGCTCTCTTGTAGTTCCCCTTCAGGTGCTGAAAGGTGCTATAAGGTCTCTCCAAAGTCTTCTCTCCAGGCTGAACAATCCCAATTCTCTCAGCCTGTTTTCATAGAAGGAGTGCTCCAACCTTCAAAACAGAATATCTCTGTGGACCTTCTCTGGACTCACTCCAACAGGTCCACATCCTGTCCATGGTGCAGGACACAGATGGCTTTCTGGGCTGCAAGCACACACTGTTGGATCATGTTGATCTTCTTGTCAACCAACACCCCCAAGTCCTTCTCTCCAGGGCTTCTTTCAATCCATTCCCCACCTAGAAGGTATTTGTACTTGGCATTGCTTCAGCTGAGGTGCAGGACCGTGCACTTGGCCTTGTGGAACTTCATGGAGTTCACATACGCCCAGCACTCAAGCCTGTCCAGTTCCCTCTGGATGGCATCCCTTCCCTCCATCGTGTTGACTGACCACACAGCTTGGTGTGGTGCAAACCTGCTGAGGGGGCACTCAGTCCCACTGTCCACGTCACTGACAAAGATGTTGGTCCCAAGACTGAGCCCTGAGGAATTCCTCTCATCACTGGTGTCCACTTGGACATCAGACCATAGGCTGCAGCTCTTGGACGTGACCATCCAACCAATTCCTCATCCACTGAGTGGTCCATCCATCAAATCCATCTCTCTCCAGTTCAGAGACAAGGGTGTCATGCAGGACGGTGTCAAATGCTTTACACAAGTACAGGTAGATGACATCAGTTGCTCTTCCCTTATCCTGTACAGGTTATCGTGATGACTTGCAAAGCAGAAATTCGTGGAAATAATCTAATGGTGATTAAAGATTCATTGAGGTTGGGTTAAAAAGTAGGATTTTACTTTTCTGAAAACCCCTACTTCATATAAACCAGTGGGAAAAGAGGTTTGTCCCAGTGTAGGAGAGCATGCTTTTTACAAGTTTATCTCAAGGCAGTGTAAAAAATAATCACTAAGGTCACTCATTGGGTCAAGCTCTATAAATATTTTTACAAGGAAAATATTTGAGTCAAGTTAGTTTGCACAGAACAGGAGAGGGATTCTGGTGAAGCTTTTTACTTTCTGTGCTCCGTGATAGGCCGTGTGTGTGTGTGTGTGTATGTCTGTAGGAAAAAATATTTCTTCAGCTCAACTGGACATGGGGACCAACAGTGAAAGTGCTGCATATAATTCTTTTTGGGTTTATTCATATAAAAGGAATGTGTGACATTTAGTCTGAATGGAGCCTTTCAGTGCAATGCATGCACTTAATATGGGTAAGATTTTTTTTTTAAATATGCTTTAAAACTATGTACCCTTCTGCTAATGATAAATTAATGTAATATACCAATGGGATCAGTGTTGCCATGCAAGTGAGTTTAAATTACAAGCAGAACATCTACTAATGCTTGGTTTTACAGCTGTCCCACATGCTGTATTGAATAATTTCTCTTGCTTGTGCAGTTTCTGAACACTGACTTTGTGTCTCATGCCAATACCATAAACTTTACCAGAAACAGTTCAGCCATTTCTGGAAACAATTTTTTTTTTTTTTTTTTGAACCTAGTTAATAGTTCTAATGTTTCTGCGTTTCAGAACACAAACTCAAAAATTCATAGGGGCATACTGGCACTTGCAAGTGCCATCAGAAGTACTGAAATATCCTTATTCACTGCATATACTGCTTGAAATATTAGAGTATTACACAAGTCATGCTTTTCTAATAAGTTTCATGGATGCCTGCTTATAACAGAAGTATCAGAGTTTTTCCTCTTCTTGTCATGCTGCCTGGTGAAAGACAGAGTCAGAGTTTGTAGAGGGGAAATACATACACCTAAACATTAATTCTTGGTTTACTTGCCACATAGTGTCAGGTAATTTACCGAAACTTCCCTTTCCTTCTGCTTTCTAACTGGCTTCCAGCAGTCTGAGCTTTGTTCTCACCTCTTCCCAACTTCTTATACCAGGCTTTTCACTCCATCTTATTCTTTTTGCACACTTTTTTTCTATATTATTCATCCATTTTCCTCCTCTTACCCCTCTGTGTTCCCAACAGTCCTGGTCTCTTCCCTCTTAAAAATCATCTCCCAACATAAGTATTGATAGGAGATTTCTTTCTTTCTAGGGTTTCCATTGCAAGCTTCAGGTCCCTGATCTCTCTTTGCCTTCTTTGCCAATCAGCCCCAACTGAGTGAAAGATTCAACATTTTTTCACAGTGTTTTTTATAATACTGTGAGAGAGAGATAGAGAAGACAGAAAATCAAATTACTTGAAATTAAGTACTAAAGAGCTAGAGAATGCCAGCATTCGTTGGCTGTGTGATATTACTTTGTACCCTTCTGTAGATTATAGTACAGCCTTATCTTAACATACGCTCCCATTTCTTCATAAGCATATCTTAAAAGATACATTTATGGTCTTTTTTTTTCCCTAAGGTGCTTTGTTTAAAGGACAAAAATGCAGAAAAACAGATATTGAAGCATTTGTTGTGCTTGTGAGAGTGTATTATCAAACTGCTGTGAAATTAGCCGTTTAGCAGCTGATTGTATTCAAAGCCAAAATGTCATTCAAAGTTTCTAGATGAATTGATACACCCTGCAGCAAACCATCACCTAAATGATGCACTCAGAATGATTGGCAATACTTTTTCAGGAAACCAAGACACAAGAAATGAGTCTGTTTGTGAAAAACTGGCTAAAAGAGGGGCAAAAATGTGAGGAATATACAAACAACCCTTTGTAGCAGAGATTGGTCACCACTGTAATCATACAGAGATTGCACTGCCTGCCTTATCATAGAATCAAAGAATGGTTTGGATTGGAAGAGACCTTAGAGATCATCTAGTTCCAAACCCCCTGCCATGGGCAGGGACAGCTTCCCCTTGACTGGATTGCTCAGAGCTTCATCCAACCTGGTCCCGAACACTTCCAGAACTGGGCCATCCACAGCTTCTCTGGACAACCTGTTCCAGTGCCTCACCACCCTCACAGCAAAGAATTACTTCTAATTTCTAATCTAAACTTCCTATCTTTCAGTTTAAAGGCATTCCCACTTGTCCTATCACTACATGCTCTTGTAGTCTCTGTCCATCCTTCTTGTAGGATTCAGTGAGGGCAAGCATTTACATGACTGCTGTGCAGTGAAGTTTGCTGATGATGGGGCAGATTGTAAAGAATTACAAATGGGTCTTCTAAGAGTGAATAACTGCAGAATAAAACAGTAGATTAAATTCACTTCTACCATTTGTCATAAGTTTCTTCAAAGTGGGAGAAGAAATCCTAATTACACATAAAATTACCTCCTAGGTGCAAATTATTGAGCTTATGAATGTTCTATGAAAATGTCATCTTGACTGCAGTTAAGAAAACACATCAGTTGTGTTCCTCATCAGAAAAAACAGAGGACATAGCTATGTTATTCGAGAAATCTTGGGATTATTTGCATCATGTGCAGTTATGATTCCCCTGACTCCATTACAGATCAAACATTTCGTCCAAAAACACTGGAACTCTGAGAAAGTATAAAAAGATAATGAAAGATGTGGAATGGTTGCAGCACAATAAATGACCAAGTAAGTTCACACTTAGTACAGAAAGAAGACAAGAGAAAAGGGTATATAAAAGAGGCTTCTGAAATCACAAAGGGCATGGAGAAAAGAGGATGGGCACTGCATAGGAGAACCGTATTTAAGCAAAAGAGAAATCTTTTATTCTTTTCTAGTGTGGTTTTTAGCTCACTCAGGCCTTCCTGCAGACTGCTTCTCTAACAGAAGAATATTCTAATTCTCTAACAGAATATTCTGTTGCACAAGAATATTCCTATGAGGAATTATGGAGGACTATAGAGGATAGAAATGCACAGCTAAGAAATTTCTGTTGCAGTAGGGAAAAAACCAGACCTCTGATGATCAGAAATATAAGAACAACCAGCCAGACTAACACAGTGAATGGATAAGAACTGCAACAGCAGAACTGTCGCTTGACATTTCAAGTCTTAAGGAATGCAATCAGTTGACAGAGCTGGGGAAAGTAAACAAAACTTTTGCCAGGAAAACAGAGATTTTTAACCAGCAGGGAAACTCCAGCTGGAGACAGTACTGAAGGAGAGCATATATGTCCTAATTCAAAGAAGTCCTGCTGTGTTTGAAAAGGAAGAGACAAACAGTAGGGTTAATACTGCATGGATGTGTACAAACGTCACTGCCCTTGTGGGGAGCAAGATATACATGGATGGATAGATATAGCAGATATAGTGAGCTATTAATATTCGGTAATTCTTGGGACTACAAATGAACACTGGAACCTCAGGAAATCTCAATGCCCTACAGGAGTAGGGATAATAAACTGTTTGTATTTAGAGATTCCTCCACTGCTGTCCACTCAAAACTAACAGCCTGCAGAGGTCAAGAACATGCCTTGTCTAGTAGTATTAAAAATATTGAGCATTGGCCAGACATCCATGTTAAAATGTCAAGCAGAAACTCGAGGCACTCTCGGCAGCATTTCATGGAGATCATCTGCATGAACAGCATATTACCCATGGGAGAAGGAGAGGTGTTACTTCCCTTTTTAATATGGGTTTTCTAAAACCAGAGGAAAAATCCATCTAATAATTAAATCTTTGCTGCTTGTATTGTAAAAAAAATCATTATAAATTTTATAAATCTGCAGGCTGATTATACAGTTGTCTCTTAATTAGGTTAGTCTACTGTAAGACACCAAAGCAGATATGTTTTGGCTATATATACTGGACAAAAACTATACTGCAGCAGGAGGCATTATGCAGGCAAGCGTTTTGACATTTTGCATACAGAGAGATAGAAAGTTCATTCTTTTCTATTGAAGGAAGGAACTGAGTTAAACAATAGTTTAACAGGACTAATAATGGCTCTTGGTAGCTATTGCTAAATATTACCTGAAAAAAATGGAAAAGTGAGTCAGGCTGTATGCAAATACTTTTTCCATGAATGCTTAGAAACTCAGTATTTTCTCCTACAATAACATTTATCTAGTGTCTAAGATAAAGGCACAAGACAAACGCTTTTTGTATATGATTTGCCCAAATTTTACAAACTGTTCCTACAGGCAGCACAACTGGTGGTGGTAACAATGGAGAAACTTCAGGGAAGGGAAGAGGTCACAGCCTCCAGTAGAAAAGATGAATGATGAAACTTTTTTTCACCCCGATATAGTCCTATGGGACTGAAGGAGGTAAAACGGTGTGTGTTTTTATAATATGACATTTGATCAAAAGACAGTTTGATCTCTTGCTTCCTTGTCATTATGCAGAAGGTGAGTCTGTGGCTTAGCTAAAAATATACCTGGAGAGAGCTGACCCATTATGGTTCTTAACCTAAAAGGGGAGTCTGAGGCAGAATCAAGATTCTAGATTTTAAAGCCCTAACATCTGTATTTCCTAATTTAATAAAATATAAATAAATAATCAAAAATCCTCAACAACAGCAGGAACAAAAAACCACACTCAAATAACCTCAATCACAAACCTCCCCTAAAATAGCCAACTAAACAAAAACCCCCAAACTCAAGCATTTTATTTACTGTATAATGAAATTCTCCTTAATTCTGTTTATTGATTGGGATTCTCCTTTCACTACTGAAAAAACCTTTACTCCTTTCTGTCTCCTGCACCCCATACTGGGTAAACCCATTTTTAGTTTTGACTGTCCTAAAATGATCTCCAGCACCTTTCAGCCTAGATTTACTAGGAGCCAATTGGTCTCTTCCCATATGCAATGCTTTTCAGGCTCCCTTCTGTCCTAGTCAAAAAGTGACAATTGCAGTCTTTGTTAAACAACTCTTGACTTTAAAACCGTCTGATTAATCTCAAGCATATTCTTGCAGAGTTTCTTCTTTGAGCAAGAATTAGCTTTGAAGAACTACATGTGGAAAAAATGCTTTTCATGAAGGTAGGAGGGAGGGGTGAAAAAACACTTTTAATGGAAACTATTAGGAAAGCTCAGCTACAGGACCTCTACAGCAGACATATATGTAGAGCTGCTGAGGTAGAGACACTCTCTTAAACTACATGTAGGGTGTAAATCTTTGTAAATAGGAGTAATAAATTTAGAGAATTTGTCAGAGAGAAGTGTGAGCATTGAAATGTCTCTGTAGATGACAGAAAATCTCTAAGACAGTGCAGCTCCCAAGTATAAGTTGCCACTTAACTGGGGCTGCTCTGTCCTGCTCATATCTAAAAACTTGCTTCTGATAATGGCTAAAATGGCCAGGGAAATGTCCCAGTCCACGTAAGTATTTATATAATTGGCTGTGTAATGCTGGATGGAAGGATGCTGGAGGTCATGTTTTATTGGATAAGTAAGTGGAGGTTATGACTGGGCGGGGGCGGCAGAGGGGGAAGCTGGAGAAGCTGTGCTACTGTCTGTCAGGGTACAGGGTAGTTAAAGACAAGGCTGGGTAATGACCATGCTGGGATGGTGTACAGCAGTGAGGGGTGTCCATCAATAAAAAAGTAGGAAGTTTTCAGCAGTGGTCTGACAGAAAAGTCCACACGGAGTCAGATTTCAGAGCTGGAGCAGTGGAGTGCAGTGAGTCACACAGAGCCTGAGTGCTGCCTTTGTTCCACTTGTGTCTGAGCGTTGGAGGAGAAACAGCGGGCTCCAGTTTTTATTGACTTCTTATTTTCATAAACGCAAAACTCATGTGCACTGAGCTTTTTCCTCACTTAAGTTCTTTCAACTGACTTCAAAAAATGCTCTCATGGTAAGAACTCTTGCCTCTAAATTTTACTTTTTCTTTTTTTACCCTTGTGTTTCTGTATTACACTCTTTGGTCTCATTCTTCCCCCACCCCCCTTTTTTTTTTGGCACACCTGCTCCAGGCATGCCTGGTGGACCTGGGACTTGCTGCTACTGCTCTTTGGCTTGTCAATCCACGCTGGTTCAGCAGCTCAGATCATAGAAGGTAAGACATCTCCAAGTCATGTTTATAAATTGAGAGTAAATGTGAATTTTAAGATATGCTTTCCTAATATGGAAAGAGATTCTACATTTCAGATCTGCATTTTCTCTGCTGCTTACTATTCATCATTTTGTACAGGAAAGCTGCTGCAAGTTAAGAGCTTAAATTCCCATTCATTCTGGGTAAGGGGAAATAAATACATTGGTTCCCGAGCTCTAAGGCAGCCTATGATGCCTGCTCTCTCAATATTTCTTCAGAGTGTAATGATTAACAGAAAGTACTTAAAAGAAATTCAGAATGCTGAATGTTTTTACAATTAGGATAGATGTATGTGGTACTGTGGATATATCAGGAATGTGCCAGCCGTGGTGTGAGTGGAAAGACATAGAGGTGATGCTTGTTTCATTGCAAAGAGATTTTTCCTGGTAAGTGTCTGAACAAATTGTAATTTTCAAATCTCTTGAGTTAAATGTTTAGTTTTATCAGCCCAGTCTTTATGAACTTTCTGTGAAAAGTCTTGTGGTAACTTTAGATCATATGTTCTTGTAACAGAGCCAAATTCCTCAGCATCTCTGGAAGACACAGCCTCACATTTAACTAGTGAGAGAGAACACTGATTTAAAAGTTTACATGTAATTTTGAGAGAAGTGAAAAAGCTTCATATATTACTTTTCCATTATGAGCAATGATACTTATGTCAAAAAGCTTTTTTACTACCTTACACAAATAATTAGAATTTGTCATGTAACTGACCCCTAGATAACTACGAGATAGGAGCATTAAGGACTATTGATGGGAAGTAGATATCACACATGAAGACTTTGATGTTACTCGGACTGTTCTTTTCCTTTTTGATTGGCACTGCCATAGATAGTGCATCTGAAAGCCAAAGCTCCAGGGAGTTGTTTCTGTAAGAGAAAAAGACACAGCTTAGTTATTACTAGCAAATGTTGTAAGTGCAGATAAGAAATATGTAATGCTGTATTAAATGTAATCAATTAAAGAAAGAAACTGGAACCTGCTAGGAGAATTAAGAAATGTATATCTGAATAGTGACAGAAATACAATATATTGCATATCCATTGGAGGCAGATCTGTTGCGTCAGGTGAAAATGTTTTTCTTGAGCTGATGAATGAAAGTCCATGAGAGGGATCTAGACAGGAGAGAACCAAATTTTGGCACATAAAATTTAATAAGCAGAAGCTCATTAGAACTACAAGAACTATAGTGACAAAAATTGCATTTACTTGACACACTTTTTTTTT